>SWBJ01000255.1:0-71804 GCA_024195555.1 Aureobasidium sp. EXF-12298 | reverse complement strand
CCTTGCTCTGAATCTGATGAAGATCCTTGCTCTGAATCTGATGAAGATCCTTGCTCTGAATCTGATGAAGATCCTTGCTCTGAATCTGAACAAAATCTCTGCAGCAGATGAAGTGAGAAGGAAGTCTCGAATCTTGGGCAAAAGTTCATACCTTTGGATACGAGAGGTAGAATCGCGCACGTCTAAGCCAGCCGGGGGAAGCTGCTTGTTCTGGTTCAAAAGCTGTACGAAAAGCGCTCGTGAGCTCCATGGCCACTCGTCGCTGTTCCCAGGCATTCCATGCGACGATTTCCGGGGCAAGCAGAGTAAGAAGCAACAAAACAAGTTTGGGTATGATTCTTCGTTTCGTGCTTTCTTTGTGTCCTGGAATATTAAGATGTATTGCAGTCCATATACACAAGATCATCGTTGTTAGGCAGGAGGAAAGGATATTGAATGTGCCGCGTCCTCGCGGTTCCGGATGCCAGGCGGCAGAGGCGTTAGTAGTTTGATTTCCGAAAGAAGCAAGCATTCTCGTAAGGTGAGTGAGACCAGAGAGAAGCGAAGAAAAGCTGAGTTGTCGTGAGTCGACAATGCCAGTGGTAAGAACAATGCCTTGGACAGGAAGGTCATTTTGAAGGCTGTGTTTGACTGCTCAGCCTCAGCCTTGAGAGCTGAGCAGTGAGGCTCAGCACGCAAGCATATACGCTGGCTAACTAGTCTCTGCATGACGCAGACATTTCCGGCACCCCGAATAGACGGGGACGGGTGAAACAAAATCGTCTCAGATACCCATAGTATGCGTTGTACAGGGCGAGGTCGTGTCCGTTGGATAGTGCGTAGCTTGCAGACTGTTTAATTCGAAGTTGGTACCACTCACGATTCGCTGCAATTCTTGAATACGCAGACGCATCGGTGTGCGCGCTATCCAACGGCTATGTTTCTGCCCTGTACATATGCGCAGGAAGAAGTGCAGAAAGCTTTCATTGGATCCGTGAGTTGCATAGCGCAGCAAGGTTGCGTTGGTGGCGCAAGTCACGATCCACCGTCAACAGAGGCGTATAGGAGGCGTCTGCCTCTACAAGGCCGATAGGTTAGAGGGCTCAAGTTTCTAAGTATGGCTTGATGTTGATAGTATCTGTATGTCAACTGATGATGAAGGTGTAGTTCATTGGTAGACACACCATCGCGCCTGCCAGCTCCTCCCAGCAAGCTGAGTCAGCGGACCCTGCCACGTGCAGCTATATCGACCTCCCTATGTGCTAAAGTATGTTACGCATAGCTATAAAAATGCACAATATCACGAGGAAACATGATAGTGGCCACTGCGAAGTGTTGATTTATTGGTTCTCTGTGGACACGCCTCTGCTTTCGCAAACAATTGTGTCTTGTTACAGTGAGCTGGAGTACAAAGGATCGCACTTGGAGCTACGCCTTCGCTTGATTATTTGAACACCCGGCTAAAAGGTATAGACACTAAAGTCCATAAAATCATAGCACCAAGACAAGACCCAACACCAATGAGCACAAAGTAGTAGTTGTGGCTCGTGATATAGCCAATGCTGTCAGCATCGATCCAGAACACTACGGATGAGATGATTGCGACGCCGACTTGAATCCAGACGATAATGGTAGCGAACAGTGTCGAAGTGTAAAATGGTAGCTGGTGTTCCAGCGTTTCCACTGAACGTTGAGAAGGTCTGAGAACCTCGAGTGCAGCGAACATTGCGGAGAAGGTTGGCTGTAGCTCGTCTAAGGTGTTTCGATGCGGTAACATGGCAGAATGGCTCCTGGAACCAAGCTCGTAGGACTCTTCCTCGTCTTCGCTGTCGAGGGAAGCGCGATCGGCGTTCTTCCTATGCTTGCGTCCTTTATAATTCTCAAGGATCGCGCCCAGTGGTTGAATGAGCAGTACGAGAGGTACAATCTGACCAAACGTCCACTCATTCTCTTTGTTGTTCCACCATGCATTTTGTTGACGTGGAATGACAATCTGGATGGTACCATATACCAAGCCAAGATACGACAACCATAGGGATGCAGCAAAAGATGCGGCGAACTCGAAGATTGCCAGGGAAATCAGGTAAACTGTCATCGCTGCATAATACTTCCACGACAAAGAGTGTCGCTTTGCGCGGCATCCTGAAGCTTTAAGTGCTTCGTTGTGTAAGATTAATTCCAGCAAGTATTCGGTAGGTCCTCTGACTCGACGGTGGAAAATGTTTCGAGAGCTTTTAAACAGTGCACCAATCTTCCAGATGTACGACGTTATAAGAATCAGATAAGCCAAGGGTGCGTCGGGATTAACACCTTGACCCCAAGTCTTGAAGAAGAAGCATCTAGCGGGGATCGCCCAACTGGTTCTTACATCATGTGTCTCTTGATCTGGACCCCACCAGAGTGCCCAGAGATTGGATGCGGTAGGTACCAAAGCTACGAGCAGTAGAACCAGTAGCACTAGCATCCCGACTATACGCCAACCTAGCACCGCAGGCCGCTTGCGAAAATAGTCTCCTAGCATGGTGAGAGCCGAAAGGTGGACCGAGCTTGACATCCAAGCCAGCATGATGACTGTTTGGAAGTGGTACACCGAGATGCGGCCATGTAGTCCTATGAAACCAGCAATACAGATGGCGATACCAGTGACGATCTGTTGGTCGCTAAAGAGGAGAACACATTGTTGCAATGCCTTATGCCATGAAGGACTTGTGCGTCGCTGTGATGGGAGCCGATGGACATAACAATCCACGGGTCGCAAGAGACTTGCATCGATTGAGCCCAGTAGATACGAGGCCAGTACAATCGCGAATGTGATGTAGGCGCTGAGAAGAAACGCCAATATCGCACCTATACCAGAGATTTCACTATCGGCTTCTGGAATTGCACCTTCTTCCATCCAGTATGCGCATGTCTCCGTATCAATCGTCGCGTTAGTCACATTGCCCGACATTGTGCTCGCGTTTCTCGGTCTGACATGCCCAAGTAAGCACGCATGATGAGGAGTCGGGGTTGTTGTATAGCTGTCGTGGTTGAAGGGTTTTCTTCGGTCGAGCAACGACGAGCTATATTTATCTAGGATCAAACTCTCTTATGCTCTAGACCGGCAGCGACTTGATGCTACATCCAACGCAATGCAAAATAATGCAGGGCGTGTTTTTGCTTTGCAAGACGTGGTTGGTTTGTATGGCTGTCGAACAACCGCAGCTGCCGGAATATTACGGCGCCCGCGGCCCGCGAGGAAGTTTGTCACATCACATCGGCGAAATCTGTATTAAAGCCAGTCATAACCTTGTAACTTTGACCCCTTTCCATCCCGAGGTACAGAAGTTGTTTTAAGCGATCGAAATACACAGTTGCGATTTAGACATGAGTCTCGATGGAGATGGCCTTTGATAGGGTGCTCGATGGAGAGCACACTTTCTACACTGTGACAGTCTTTAGCACACGGGAAGGTTCACATAGTCGAACCGGAGCTTTGCAGTACCAGCATCAGTCTCCAAATGATAAAGAAGAATAACAGCTGCGTAACTCTGCAGCATCATGAAAGCGTCGGCATAAACACGCAAACTCATACTATGCAACCAAAGAAATTTCTCTCCAAAATGCTTCCCTGCTCAAACCATCATCATCATCCCTCGTCCTTTCCATCATGCAAAAAATCAATCGTTATCATCGCTATTTGCTGTTCCTTCTGACCTTCTCCAGCAACTCCTCCATTTTGAATGGCTTCGCAATAACATCATTCATACCAGCATCCGTCATCTCGCTTTGTTGTTCTTCTCTGACATTAGCCGTCACACCGATGATGTTGACGGCTGGTAGATTGTTGTCGCCTTCAAACTTTCTTATCTCTCGTGAAGCAGTCTTCCCATCCATGACGGGCATCTCTTGATCCATGAGTACGCAATCAAAGGGAGGCTTGTGTTCGGAGGACCGAGATGTGATCATGTCTAGGGCCTCTTTGCCATTATCTGCGGTCGTGACGTTGAAACCCTTGGATTCGATTTTCTTTTTCAGAAGTTTCTGGTTGATCAGGTTGTCCTAAATGATTGTGTCAGTGGGCGACGTGATGCTGTGGCAGTAGTACTTACCTCAACAAAAAGTATAGTAGGTCTCGAGTCACTGTGCTGATTCGAAATTTGCTGTACAGATTGGCCAGATTCATTCTCGGCCTTTTTTGCAGCACTTTTGGCGGGGTCGGCGTGTTCTTGGTTGTCTTGCTTATCGTTACTCCCAGGCTGAGCGAATTTCACTTGCTCGAAAGATGGATCAGGTCGTTGTGAACTTCGTCCTGCGTTGGCCGGTCTCTTCTTCTGCCGTTGTGACTCGTCGTCTTGGGCTCTGGAATGTGACGTTTCTACTTGATCGCATGCCGACTCGCAATCTTTGTGTTTCTCGCTCGTCTGATCTGCCATATCGGCTGTGTGTTGCCATCGATCCTTTGGAGGATTCTCGCTGTTCGTTCCAGTATTCTCTTTGGAGATATTCTTCAGATCGTTCGAAACCTTGTCTTCGTCGTATTCTGTTGTCTTCACGTGTCCGGACTGTTTGAGTTTGTCCGAAAGCTCTCCCGGCTCCAGCTTATCGGCATCTTCAGGTTCACCACCTCGTCTGACTCTGAAGAAGAAGCCAAACGTTGACCCTTCACCGTCGACCGAGCTAACTCCAATCTCGCCTCCATGCAGCTGGCACATCTTCCGGGCAATATTGAGACCAAGGCCAGACCCACCATACATCTGTCCTGTTTTTGGCGTAGCCTGCTGGAAACGCTCGAACAGTTTTTTCTGGTTCTCTTCGCTTATGCCAATGCCGGTGTCCTTGACCGCGACCATGATATAAAGCGGTTCGCCATCACCCCACTCGGGATTACCAGTTGCATCAGTCTTGAGTCCGAGTTCATCGGTCTTGAAGAAGACCACGTTAGGCGGATATGATGTTGGTCTTTCTAATGAGGCAGCTACCTCAATGTCAATCTTCTTTTGGCGCTCAGACTTGGTCGTAAATTTGATGGCATTTGTCATAAGATTGACAATGACTTGACTGATTCTCACGAGATCTGCCATGACCCAGTCAACGTTGCAACTGTCATACTCAGGTTTGATGGTATAGCTGAAGTCAACCTTCCGCTTGCGTAGTTCTGGCTGGAAGATCTTGAGCATATCTGCCATTTGAACCTTCGGTTTTGTAGCCCTGTAAGAGTCAGCAGTTGGTTACGAGTTCAGATCAACTACACCTACCGAGGAGCAAGTGAAAGCATCGAAGCATCGAGTTTCGAAAAGCTGAGCACGTCATCCACCAAGGTTTTCTGCAAGCGGGTTAGCGGAAGGTGTTAGAATATCGCAAGCACGAGACTAACCTGATGATCTACGCAAAGTTGGATGGTGTGGACAGCATCAACAATCTCGTCCACGGCGATGTTGTCAGATACTGCTTCGCCATCTTGCACAGCATCCAGTATATTTTCGGCACAGTGTAGGACAGCAGAGAGGGGATTTCTGATCTCATGAGAGATCATGTCGATAAAACGTTCTTGCTGCTGTTTCCTTTCGCGAGCTTCCTTTGCCACTCTGGTCTGGGCGAGCTCGGCATTCTTCATGTCGGATACGTCAATAAGAGCACAGATGTAGCCGCCGAACTGTCGGAGATCGAACTGCTGGAGATTATTTTTTCCGAGTGGTCGCATCAAAAACAGCCTCCACTGATTCTCGCCAAAAGCCCTAAACTCAGTTTCCAGGTCCGTCTGTGAATCGAAGGCTTTGTGATACTCGGCCATGACTCTCTCGTAGTCGTCTGGATGAATCGTCTCGGGCCACATTCTGAAGGATTGATCTGGACCTTGATGGGCAGTCAAGTTGTGGAATTGGTGATTGACGAACAATGGGTCTGCCTTGTGATTGAGAATAGCAAGGCCGGTTGGTAGCATCTCTGCAAACTTTTGAAAAAAGGGCTGGCGATCCAGAGCGGTTTCCTCGTGATTCACATAGTGGTTCATGTCTTGATCAGGTGATCCTTTCTGGCCTTGGTCCTTCTCAGATGTCTTATCTTTGGGAGCTTTGGTGTCGGTATGCGTTTTGATGAAGACTTGGACCATAACGCCAGCAACCTTTGCGTTATCGTGTATGGGACTGCAGACGACAGGGGATTTCTCTGTTGAGGTGGCATGTTTTCTGGATAACTCCGAGGCGGCGATGGGTCGAAATATGCGGCCGTGAAAATAGTCGCGCAGGGTGTCTATTGTGTGTTTGCTGAAGGCGTCGTTCGGCGGTCTGCCTTGTTTCAAGGCACTGTGTGATGTTGCTTCCCAGGCTTCATTGTATATCATAGCAAGGTCGTCGCCCCAGAAGATGGCAGCTGGGTGATCGAGGGTGAAGATGAAGGGCGCAAGCGACTGCAGAGTCTCTGGCCATTGCTTCGCTGAGCCCAGGTCACTGTCATCCCTGCAAGGATCAGTTAATTATGAAAAGACCAGGGCGCGTGACGTCGTCAAGTGGTTGCTTACCACACTTCGTCCATGAGCAGGAGCTTGTCGAGCGCCTTGGCAGCGTCCTTCTTCTCTGTCGCATTTCCGGATTGTTTCTGCTTCATGCTTACAGCGACAGGTGTGATGGCCGTGTACAAGACAGAATTGGCAAAAGAAACAATGTCTTCAAACTCGGCACGCGAAGAAGCTTCAACTTGCGTCCGTCGATCGACCAACTGCCATGACATATGACTTGTTATGACGTCGGTCCGCGTCGGAGTCCCCTCCGAAAACGCTAATCCGCCAATGCGTGCCACGACTCAAAGAGAATCTACCAAGGCGACCTCCGACAACAACCACAACTTGGCCTGCATCATCTGATTACCAACAAAGAACATTCTAGCCTGGTTTACTTCGCTGCTTTATCAGCCTTTGAGGCTATCGCTGCATGGGCAGATAGTCGGTGATCAAAAGAAATGGAGTGCTTGAGGAGGGCAGGGTGTCCCTTTCCAACATGGGCGCGGACAAAAAACCATCGGGCTATTCCCCAGCTGCTCGACCACATGGCTCCCGCTTTGGCTTCATCCCTGCATGTGAAAACACGTCGTCACGAGATGTAGCCTACCTACCATAACGGGCACATGCAAAAAGCTTACCACATTCCGCCTCGGTCGACAAGTTCGCAAACCCCGCCCCCACATATCCATGTGTCGACGCCTTGCCTACCTATCTTCACCCTCCCTTCTGCCATCCACCGGTCAAGTGCCACGGATCGTGTACATGCAACAGACAAATGTACAGTACCACACCAGCTTCCGGCCGCTCCAATGTAACACTCACCACATCCCGGCATTTGTAACACACCGCCCAGCATGCAGCCTTCGGCCGCTGAGAAGTACTCGTTGGCTTCGTGAGATGGCATTGTCTGGTCCAACAAACAACCGCACTGCCCTGACCCGGAATAGAGATGTTGGCTAAGTTTAGCACCACTTGGTCGTTGGTCCAGACAAGCTTATAGGCCATAGACAAGCCCATAGGCCAACGCACTGTTTCATCGTCTTACTAAGTTGCCCTCTAGCCCAAGGCTATCCTCACATATCCAGGAAGCCACCATGCAGGACAGAATATCCAACTTCTCGGACTTCCATTCAACTTGCCCGCGGGCAAGACGGCCCACGGTAAAATTCGCATGTGACTATCCTCAGCCTACCACATCTTGTTGGCTTAACCCGGCTTGCATAAGACTGCCAACGGTCTGAGTCGTGAATCATGGTGGCATAATCTAACGTTTAGCGAGGTATGACATTCGGGCCACCCCAGGTACAGGAACCAACACCATCAAAATCCCATTGGCGTTTCATAAAATCTCGGAGAATAAGCATACTGCAACTTTACTGGATGTGCTCGAGCCCAAGTCATCGGAAGGGTCACTCCTACTGGTATATCTCCAAATCAACAAAGCCAAGCTCCCTGCATTCCAGCATCATAATGCAATCTCCAAGGGTCATGCGCTCCTCCAGAGAGACGATCTTGGTGACGAAACACTCTGGTCTCGAGGCTGAGGTGTGGACGCTTAAGAAACACATACCGTTGGTAGTAAGGATTGTCATGACAGAGGACCCGCATTCGCAGATCCGATCAGGCTCGAGAAGGCGCACCTTGTGTTGCATCCTGAGGCGCAGGTATGATGACGCTGTCAGTGAAGGATTGTCCTTCGGCAAGATGAAATAAATATTCTGTTGCTGGCCGCTTCTTGAATGGCACTTCAAATCTCTTGGTTCAGAAATCCGGACTGTCTCCAAAATGTATTCACAAACATTCTTCTCGTTGTCTTTGATCTGTACCATCACTCAAGCCCTCTCACCAGCAGAATGGCGAGCTCAGTCTATCTACCAGGTTATGACTGACAGATTTGCTCGCACTGATGGTTCTACGACGGCGTCTTGCGATCTTAGTGATTACTGTGGAGGCACATGGGAAGGACTCGTCAATCACTTGGACTACATACAAGACATGGGTTTCACTGCTGTTGGTACAAGATCAGTCGAGCTCAACAAGTACTGACCTGGGGAGCAGGTATGGGTCTCACCAGTGGTGAAGAATTTGAACGCTTCGACCGCTGATGGGTCAAGCTACCATGGATACTGGGCGCAAGACATATACGCAGTCAATACCAACTTTGGCGCCGCTGCAGACTTGGTCAAACTATCGAGTGCTTTACACGATAGAGGAATGGTATTATGATAATGACATGCTTGGAAGAACTGGACTAACCACTTGCTAGTACTTGATGGTTGATGTTGTCACGAACCACATGGGCTATGCAGGATGTGGTGATTGCGTAGACTACTCGGTCTTCGACCCATTCAACAAAGAGTCTTACTACCATCCTTTCTGCTTAATTGACTATAACAACCAAACCAGCATGGAGCTTGTGAGTACAATTATGGGATAGCCAGAGATCTTGCTAACCAAGAAACAGTGCTGGGAAGGAGACAACACCGTCTCATTGCCTGACCTTCGCGTAGAAGACTCGAACGTCCAAGACATGTTCGCAACATGGATCAACCAGTTGGTCAAAAACTACACCAGTAATTATATCTGCCCTTCTCCGTTACAAGAATTAAAAATTAACACAATCAAGTCGATGGCCTACGCATTGATAGTGCCGCTGAAGTCAGCAAAGACTCTCTGGCAAATTTCGAATCAGCAGCAAACATGTACGCCGTCGGCGAAGTGTTCAACAACAACGTCGACTACGTCTGCGCATACCAAGACTCCCTCTCGGGCGTGATGAACTATCCCATGTACTACAACATAACCTCCGCATTCGCATCCACCTCTGGGGACATTAGTGTTCTAGAACAAGGCGTCAACACCATGAAATCCACCTGCAAAGACGTCACCCTCCTAGGTTCTTTCCTCGAAAACCACGATAACCCACGCTTTCCTTCTCTGACCTCTGACATGTCGTTGGCAAAAAACGCAATCGGGTTTGCAATGTTGGCAGATGGTATACCCATAGTCTACCAAGGCCAAGAACAGCATTTCGATGGTGGATCCACACCGCAACAGAGAGAACAAATCTGGAAATCTGGATACGATACCAGTGCCGAGTTATACAAACACATCACCAGATTGAACGCTATACGCAAACTTGCCATCAAGAATGATGATGGATACTTGACGTATAACGCTTACCCAGTTTGGACAGACACCCACACTATAGTGATGAGAAAGGGATATAACGATACGCAAGTTATTGGTGTTTTTAACAATCTTGGAGCCGAGGGGAATGCGAATCTCACGCTTTTGGCGACGAGTTCGGGATTTGATGCTAGTATGGAGGTCACGGATGTGTTGGCTTGTAACAAGTTTACCACAGATGGTAAAGGCGATTTGGAGGTTAAGATTGAGGGGGGTGTGCCTTTAGTTTTGTACTCAACCGAGCAGCTTGATGGAAGCGGCATTTGTTGAGTTTTTCTTATGTAGGAGGATGGCAAAGGGTTGGCTCAAGTCTTGTCAAGTAGATACACTCGCTTTTATCTTCAGCTTTTTCACTTCGCTCGTCTACTTGACCGCTAATGCAACGTTGAACGTGGACAGGAAAGACACAGATGGCTTTTGACATCGAAGACTTATTTTGGTTTGTTCATCATGGGTATCGTATTCTATAGTGCATCATCAATGTTATCAAAGCTTAGACTCAGGTAGCCGGAGTAGCAGGACTGGCAGGCGTACTCGGATTCGTAGCCAATCCCTTGCTTCTCCTCTTCTTAATCTTGTCCCTGACCTTTTTCTTCGTCTTTTCCTCTTCCTCCTTTCTCGCAGCCGCTGATGCAAATGGTGTGGCTTGAGCAGCCAATCTTGCCTCTTCCAACTTCTTTGCCAACTCGGCTTCTTTGATTTTTGCAGCTTCGGCGGCTTCGGCCTTTGCGCGGACGTGGTGTTTTGTGGCTGAGAAGGTGAAGTTGCCGGGTTCACCGCGCAGGGGATTCTCGTCCATGTACTCATCGCCGTAGTGTAGCATCATTTGTAATGAATCTTGAAGAGCTCTCTGTGCGCGAGGGTCGGCGTCTTTTGTCGCTTTCAAATCGGTTGAGGTGGTGGGTTGTGCGGTTGGATCCAGGCTAGTTGTGGATGGTAGTTCAGCTGGCGTAGGAGCTGTGCTTGCTTCTCGACTAGTGGAAGAGAGAGCTTGTGATGCGACGAGTGATTTGGCAGTAGCAGGTGGGTAGTAGGTATAACCTGTTGCAGGAGTGTAAAGCGGTAGTGGAGCAGCGGCTTGGGTGAATTTGGTGAGCGAGGTCATGGCTGAAAGAAGGTGGTTGCCGACGATGTCATAGACAGAAGGCGCTTGGTACATGTTCTCTCCGACTAGGTAGTAGGTGGCCAGGACAGTAATCTCGTCAGGCTGTGGAGGCCGCTTGCGGCGGTCTTGCTTGCGAATGACCCAGATGCCTGTATCTGGGCCTAACGATGGGTCGGGATTCGGTTGTGGTTCGCCAACGATCATGTATTCGACGCCGTTCATCTGCTTCAGGCGTGTCTCGAAGGCTTGTCGATTGCGGCACATGTCCCATATGGGAGGGTGGATCTCGGCTTGCTTCCATAGGAGGCCATTTTTGGTGGTAGGATCGAAGAAAGGCGTCTCACGGAGGATGGGGTGGACTTGGAAACATGTCAGCTTTTGACAAAGATGCGGGAGACTGTGTGCATACTGCTGTTCTCATGAATGCCCTCCCAGTAGGCAATCACATCAGGCCGTCGGAACTGCACCTCATCCAGTGGCGTGCCATTCCATGTGTTGGCCATTGTCGAATGCGCACGTCGCACCTTCCTCACTTGGATGCGTGTGTGTGATAGAAGGAAGCTCTGGCTCAGCTTGTGCAAAACATTAGAGCGTCATGTCGCCAAGCTGTCGCGAAGAGACGGAGGAGACGTGACTCGTAGGGCTGAAATAGCCTTCACCGGGAAAGCCTTGCCCGATGCGGCTTTAGTTTCTCCAGCTTTTCTTTCTAGAACACATTGATTCATCATGTCTGTTGCCATCTCCCCGAACAACTTCACTACACATTTTCATCCGGCTCGTATGTTCTTGACAGTCTGTATCGAAAGGCTGACCCTCTTTCCCGACATCCCTTTCTCTTGATTTCTGGACCCATCGTGGACTTGTTCTAATGCACCGCCCCCATCTACTTTTCTTGGATGCCTATGACTCCTTTAGCAACAACATCATCAACTTACTTCAACAAGACCTCAATGCCACCGTTGAAGTAATCAAAATTGATGACAAGAGATTTGCCACCAGTCATGATGCATGCTTCCATGCCTTCCTTAGTCGTTTCGATGCTGTAGTCGCTGGTCCCGGTCCCGGTGATCCGAGGAACCCACACGACTTGGGTCTCATCGGCAAACTATGGCATCTACCAGAGCATGCTTGTGTACCCGTGCTGGGTATTTGTCTTGGATTTCAGAGTCTCGCTCTAGCCTTTGGAGGTACAGCTGGAAGGCTTCATCAACCCCGACATGGTTTAGTCACCGAGGTGACTCACCGAGGACAATCTTTGTTCAAGGGTATTGATATCCTCATGGCCACTCAGTATCACTCGCTCCACGCAAAACTTGGCCACACCATAGACAAGGCATCTCCGGAGCTGTGGAACACTACTTCAAGCTGCCCTGACATTGTACCCCTCGCTTGGGACCTATCAGATGATCAAAACGGCCCAATCCTCATGGGCATCAGACACTTGACCAAACCCTTCTACGGGGTGCAATATCATCCAGAGTCCATCTGTACGAGCTCTGCTGGTGCGCAAATCATTCGCAATTGGTGGTCCGAGGCGTTGGCCTGGACTATCGACCGAGCAGCCAAAGTTCAAAAGATGGACACGTTGAGTCCCACGATCGATTTGGATTCACACGACACGAACAGCGAAAGTGGTGATGATTCGGCAAGCACATCATCGTCTCTGTTTGATGCTGTCAACCCCACCCTGAGGGATACTACGGCCACAACTCCAGCTGTGACCAGGAACTCATCAAGAATGGGACGATCGACACCGTCAACTTCAGTCAGCTGGAAGTGTGTTGATATGTCCTACAATGCTATCGATGTGGCTTTGCTGCTTCAGAATCTGCAAGACATTGACCAGCAAGCCATCATGCTGGAGTCTGGCAGCAAGAACGGGCAACCTGTACGACCTGAGACTGGTCGCTTCAGCATAATCGGTTGTATCAAGGACACTCGGTCAATTCAATACTCCACTGGAAATCACATGATCACCAACGACCTTTCAGGCACAAAAGCTTCATACACAGGGTCTATGCCAGATGTTTGGTCGAGCATAGAGTCTTTCATGGTTGCGAATAAAGCGATTGATGGCAATGCTGACGTGCCTTTTTGGGGAGGACTTATAGGGTTTGTGTCCTACGAAGCTGGTCTGGAGACAATCGATGTTGCTCAACCTACAAACAATGATCGTCCTGACGTTTGGTTCGTCTTCGTATCACACAGCATCGTCGTTGATCACGTTGAGAAGAAGGTCTACATTCAAAGCTTGGAAAGGAACGATGATCATTGGTTCAAGAAAGTTGAAGGAGCCTTGCAAGAGCTCATCGAAAAGTCTGGCCCCCACTCAAAAACACGCGACAAGACAGATTCAGCAAGACCTTCTGTTGCCGCTCCAGAGGAAGAAGAGTATGTGAGAAAGGTTGAGATATGTCAGGACCATATTCGCGCTGGAGATTCCTACGAACTCTGCTTGACCGACCAAAGCATCATCTCGTACGGTGAAAGTCCCCAACCAAAATCTTTCGAGCTCTACCAACGACTGCGCACTTTCAACCCAGCACCCTTTGGCGCTTACATGCGACTGAAAGAAGAAAGCGAGCAGAAGAAAAACGGTGTCACCATCTTGTCCTCCAGCCCAGAACGATTCTTGTCATGGTCACGATCTGGAAAGTGTCAGTTCAGACCGATCAAAGGCACTGTGGAGAAGAAGAACGGCCTTACGAGGAAAGAAGCAGAAGCCTTGTTGAACGTAAACAAGGAAAGAGCTGAGAACCTGATGATTGTCGACTTGATAAGACACGACCTGCATGGTGTTGTGGGCTCAGGAAACGTCAAAGTCGAAAAATTGATGGCTGTCGAAGAGTACCAAACTGTCTTCCAGCTCGTGTCAGTCATTGAAGGACAACTGCAAGAAGGATCAAGGCATACTGGCATTGATGTGCTAGCAGCTTCTCTTCCTCCAGGATCCATGACCGGCGCGCCCAAGAAACGATCGTGTGAGTTATTGACAGAAATAGAATGAGAGCCTCGAGGCATTTACAGTGGTGTACTTGGATATTTCGATATAGGCGGTGGTGGAGACTTTTCGGTTGTTATCCGAACTGCTTTTCGATGGGATGATGAGAACGTGTGGCGTATTGGCGCTGGCGGAGCGGTCACTGTGTTGTCTTCGCCACAGGCTGAGTTTGAAGAGATGGACCTGAAGAGGCAAAGTTGCTTGCCATCTTTCGGACATCATCGGGACCCTGTGAAATAATTGATCATTAGCGTCGGGTCTTGATCGCTCGGTGTTCTAAAGCAAACGCTTGACTCGCTTTCATCGGAAACAAATCTGATCAGGAGACAGTCGTGCATATCTGCAGCTTGCTCAGCACCGCGAGACAAGACTGAGATGCTCTGCTGCAATTCACTGCCCACTTACCTCTATCTCTGCATTCTCTCTAGCAGTGAGATATGCCATCGTGAACCAGGCCACATCAGGCTTGGGTTCCTGCTCGCGTCCCTGCTCGAGTATCGACTCTTTTCTCTGCTCGAGTAGAGCGACAGCCTCAGAAGCCGAGACCAACAATTCAGCAACCTTGGCTTTCTGCCGCCGAACCCGTCTTTTTTCTCGGGCAACTATACCGCCCCAGAGGATGACCCTGCCTTGTGCTCGATCGAGCAAAGCCTCATGCCATGCGACAGCAACGTAATTGCCAGTTGTTTTCACGGCATTGAAACGGACACGGCCTTCCTCAGCGACATGCTCCCACTCCTTGAACTCAGTGTTGGCCCTTGCCAGTCTGACTTCCCAATGCTCCGCCTGCTCTGCGACGGCTAACTCGTACTGGTAGACCTTCTCAAGTTGCTCAAAGTTGTCTTCATGCATGAGATCTACCAGGGTTTGCTTGATCCTGCGGGCATCAGACACTGATCTACGCCCTAGCATGTGATCTGGCTTCCAGGTCAGAAAAGGCTTGTTGGCACGCGCAAATTCGTGAGTACTGAAGATGGATATTCTAGGGGGCTCTTTGGGACGAGGGATATTGAGACCGGTCCCTGTACCACGCTTGTGGGTGACCCCTTTCTTCCAGGCCTCAGCGAAGGCATCAGTCTGACTGGATGAAGACATGGTGACGAATCTGATAGCGGAGAGGTGGAAGGAGAGGCAAGA
Organism: Aureobasidium sp. EXF-12298; assembly: GCA_024195555.1. Classification (NCBI taxonomy): domain Eukaryota; kingdom Fungi; phylum Ascomycota; class Dothideomycetes; order Dothideales; family Saccotheciaceae; genus Aureobasidium; species Aureobasidium sp. EXF-12298. The sequence continues at coordinate 56,915 of SWBJ01000255.1, read as the reverse complement.
GCCTCTTAAGTAGCGAAGAAGCGTCAATGTTTGTTGTCGTCTCAATACAGAATGGACAAACGATGTCGTCGTCTCAATGGACGACACACAAACCATGTCAACATTCTGCAACGATACAATCAAAATTTCGTCGGCGTTCAGTGCTGTCTAAATGCACAACAACTTCTAGGAGTAGTCGCTATCCACAGACAGACCGTGCTCCTAAGGTGTCTCTATGGCCCTGATCTTGGATCGAAAAGTATTGTCCATTTCGATATCTACACTGTCACACTTTCAGCACTCAGGGAGTGTTGTCATTGTCCGATGTCCAAGCATCTAAACAGCTATATACTCGCCAACAACGGCTTTCTTCTAGCAGCAAACTTGCAACGTTCAGCAATGACGGATTGGACAACGATATCTCGCTTTAAAAGGGATCTCACTAGACTCTCCGCGTGCTGGTCAAACATTTTGTATTCTAATAAGCTACAATGGAGGCCGAGTGATCATATGAGTACTATTAAGCAATGCCTCGACGCATTCAGATAAATAGCAGGCGCAGACTCAATTCATTCTCGTGGCTTCCTTGTTCGAGAGATTGCATCACTTGTTCTTTCCAGTTGCTTCACTACTACAACGCCACAATTTGACAGTTGTCCCGGAAGCTTTGAGATCCAAGATGGCCCTTTCCCTCCCTGGATTCCCTCTTTCATTTCCGATGACTAAGCAGTCGCTGCTTGAGGGAGGATCTTCTTTGTATTGCCTGCTTCCCATTGTTCTTCTCCGGTACGTTTCACTTCGCCTTCTTTCAGAGTGATGAGAATGCCCAAATTTTGACGCTACGTCGATTACCGTGGAGTTTGCAGCAACGAACTCAGCACCGTCACTCCATGAGAGCAATTGATTTCGAGATCAAATGTACAGCTCGACTTCAGATACCAATGCAAATGTCACATCTCGTCAGAAAATCATTCCACAAGCAAGACAGAGACAGCACAATCTCTTCCCGCGCCGAAACGTCATCTCCATTCAACTTTTTGCCTTACAAACTTACTTCGCTAGCAAGACACCCTTGCATATCCTCGAGAAGAATATTGATTATAGCTAAATATTGCTAGCAATACATGTCCCGAGTTACACGTTTAGCCAACACCGGTCCATTCGACTTTCCACGATCAGGTATCGTGATCTATGATTGGCGACTCCGTGCCCGCCATGTTCACTACCACATTCTCTAAATGGCCTAAAATGATTCTATGCCTGATCCTGACGCACATTCTTTTATGCGTTCCAATCAGATTCGGTCGCCCGAAATTCCGACTCTACTTAATCCGAGACCGAGCAGCAGAGATAGGATCAATTGCCTCATCCACCTCTCTGCTTGAGGCTATCAACACCCAGAGACCGCACATGGTATCGGATCGCGACCCAAATCCACCATCACTATGGAACTGTGTTTCTAGGATTCGAACACCACTGCCGAGAGGTACAGAGAACTAGCGTCGCAAGCTACGAGACATACATGCAAGGCTTCAAGGCCAGATCTGTGATCCCGTACCCAAGTACGACAATTCTCACATCTTCCAACAGACTCCGTGAACGGTCCAAAGGATCTATCATCCTTTGCTTCTTGCTCGCTAAGACATCATCTCCCGGTCGTTCCTCATCGCTGTCTGATGGCCATGCCCTGTACCAGCTAAGCTCAGGGTGATCGATGACAGGGCGTTCCTCCTTCTGACCTGGTAAGGGTCTCGTTGCAGCGGCTTTGAACCATTGGATTGGTGGCTCGGTTCTGCTCAGATCTTTCCAACTTCTGACAAGTATGGGTTCATGTCCTCCAAACTCTTCTTTGCGGAGTTCAACCGACTCTTTGAAAGCACTCATGCGAGGGTCGCGGAGGATTCTGATGTGTAGAGGAGGCAGCTCAGTCTGGCGTACAATCTGGTATTTGATGATTTCCCCAGCGATGTAATAACTAGCATAAGTTAGCATAAGTGCGCCAGCACAGGTTCCAGGTCCAGCTAACATAGCCTTGGCGATTCCAGAGTCCACGTACTCTAGGCACATTGAATGTAATGGCCAATCCGGTCAGAATGCCGGCGGCTGTTCCAAAAGTCTTCGTTCGGGATTGCGCAGCGATCAATCGACCTTTGTACTCGAGCAAAACGTCACGCTCCGTGTTCGACAGTCCCCGTCCAATCGCCTTGCTCGCGTCTGGATCCAGACGTTTCAGCGTGTCGAGTTCGCGGTTGGTGTAATCGCGCTTTCTGAAGAAGCCATTAACAGGTCTGCGGACTGTCCCTTGATCTATCAAGGCTTCAAGGTTGGGTATGTTTGTAGGAAGCATTTGGTTGCAGTTTTGTAGACGGATATAGAGGAACGAGTCTCTGAGAAGAAGTTGATGTCTTCCCTCGATTTTTCTGAGATATTGTCTTGTGCGGCGCGTACATGCATGCTGTGCCACAATAATATAGACGAAGCTGCCAGTTTCGTCATCATGCCCCCTTGTGTAACGATACAGGCTTCAGACTCTCCAGTGTTGTTCCTCAAGAATGATAGCATTTTTTTGAACCGTATGTCATAATTGATGGTTCTCGTGGTGTAGTCACTATCATAAATCGTTGCATCATATCAAAAATTCAAAAACTGCCATGCTTCGAGAAAGCACAAGGGCAATCACGTCGACATAGAGCCCAGTTGATTGATTATGCCTCTGAGTGAACCATCTTGACATTGAATCTGTATCTCAGGTGCAGTGAGAGCTTGTGACTTGTGGTGAATTCTAATAGCCTCACAACCATTTTGGACCATCGACGTAGTTCCCTTCAGCTCAGAAAAATCGTGGGTCAAGAGACAAGGGGAGGACCTCGAGCTTCGACTGTTGAAAAAACGAAAGCACTGGACGAAGAGTCAAGTCAAGCCGATCTGAGCATTGAAGTGATGAATTTGAACCAAGAAAAGTGAAGCAGAGTCATGGCAAGTACGATGTCCAAGAATAAATACGTGACTTCCTATCTTGCAGTATTCTCAAAAGTTCAAAAATTCAGCTATACCAGTGAATTCAAACTTCGCATGGTTATAGCAAAGTGGTGTTCCAAGTACTTCACTTCACCACTATAAAACAACATCCTTGGATCTTTCTGACCAACTCAAACCTACCTGGACCACTACAGTCCTGGCGGGCAATGGAAAATCCAAGAAGTCAAAGACCTTGAAGACGACATCAGAGCCAGCTGCTACGCTCGTTGAGTTTTGGCTAACAAGCAGCCACCACCAACATACTATGATCCCTAGGTCACATCGTCGGAGAATACTAGGTTATCGACGTATCCGCTCCCGGGTACAATCGATCTCACGTACCGGGCACCAAACCCGGGTCCCGCATATTTGCATTTTGTCGTATTTCCCGGAGGCTGGTTGATTTTTGCTCCTTTTTTTTTTTTTATCCCCTGAGGTGATTTTTGAATTAGTGTGTGGTAGTGATAGGGAGTGTTGCGAATCTCAGGGGTGAGCTCAGGGGCACTATATTTGTTGAATTCAGATAGAAGTTTTGATATATGCCAATGAGATTGTGGAGACAGCAAAATCTCTCCAGGATGCGAGATAGGGATGTGTATCGAGGTGTTGTCCGTCAACCTCAAGGACAAAAGAATGTGTTTATACCCTCATGACATTTGAGTTGCCAAGAAGTCTGATCTGCAGGTCCGACAGGTCGGTCGACACTTCCTTATCTGCCATGTCAGGTTTTGACAAAATTGCCAAAGTCAAAACCAGAACAAGAATGAAGAGCCGGATGTGCGTGTGCTACTCCCTGGCAGACGAGTCAAGTGGAGTTAGGCAGCATGAATCTGGGATGACAACTCTGCGGTGCACAACGTTCGTTGCTTCTTTCGATGTGCATGTCTCCTAACAAAGTCATGAAGCGTTGATACACAAGGCAAGAACGTCGATAGCGTGCAGAATCTCGCGCGAGCGGTGACTCAGAAGGAACGTCAGACAAGCTGAGAAGTCATACCTTCCGCTTGCTTCCGTAATTACACGAACAGATTGATTAGGTAGTGGCTGAACACCTTTAAGGTTCCCACTCCTTGTTTGTACTTTCCCATTATGAAATTGTGACATGGTCTCTTCAAACAGAAGTAGTATAATTTATCATCCTTTTCAACCTCATCCTCTTCAGCCTCATCCTCTTAAGCCTCATCCTCTTCAGCCTCATCCTTCAAGATGCAAACAGTTCCTGTCAAGTACAAACTCAAGATATCTCTCTATCCACACTTCAGCTTTGAGAAACAAGCATGCATTTTCATAGCTTAGATATCGCTGCATCCATTGCCAGAGAGTCTTAACTTGGAGACTTTTAACAATCTTGAGCACTGAAAAGTGTGCCAGATGTTCCATCGCATATGCTTTTTCCTGGCAAACTGTAATAACAAACTGCTCATACTAGTCAAAGCAACTCGATGATTGCAAGTCCCACATACAGATGATGGTATCTGGCTGATACTCATCTATACAGACTTGAGACTAAGATGATGTTCCGGTCGATGCATACCTTCTACTTTGCTTCGACTTCCCCACTTTCAATAGGCTCAGAAAAGAGCCTGAATAAATACACGGATGTCAGAACCATAGATTGGCGAGCTGGGATAGTGGGACTTTCTTGTTGCGGTGCCATACTATGTTGTCTGGACATCAATAGTAGAGAAAGTACAGAGAAACGATCCACACCTTTGTTGAGTAGCAAGTAAAGTATGTCGACAAACGTGTGACGGGAGATAGATACGGGCAAGCTATCATGACGAGCCAGGTTACACCCTCCCATTGGGCATTATTATGGCCGTTAACAAAGCAGGTTCGTCGTCGTAAACCTATCTAGTCCGTTAGTCTCCCAGCTACTCCTGTGGTAAAATGTCACCAAAACAACCAAAGTGGTCAGAAGCGATGACTATACAGTGAATTAGCAGAGATGACATCAGGAGCAGAGGGCAAGCATCGAGTTGCGCATGCGAGACAGAATCATGGGTATATGGCTCTGTAGAGACCGTTATATGGAGAGTATGGACACCGGCCACTACAATACTCTGAGATGGAATCGTAAAAAGAAAAGGGACGGTATGAAAGTCAAGGCGGATCGAACCCACGAACTTGGCAAAAAAGATGAGATAGCTGAGATCATTCCCTCACACTAAGTGACCGACGCGGCCGCAGCAGGCGATCCCATGGGAGAGTCCGATTGGCTCGCTATCTCTGGTGATGAAACCGGACATTCCTTAGTATATAAAGCATAAGGCAGACTCACAAAGGTCAAACGAAGATAGGGCAGATCAAGGACAACTGCGATGATCACCGCAGAAGTGGAGTACCATACGGCTCGAAGGATCTTCGCTCTCCAGCCAATCTGCAGGTAATTCACAAGCTGTAGAAACATAGCAGAAGAATGACTGGACGTCGTCCGGCCATTGAGCATTCGCCATTCTTCCAACAAGAAGGATACTTCAGCAGTGGCACAAACCCCTGAATCATCGTGGAGCTCTTGAATACCGGTTACGATGGCTGCGGGGATTGTAGAATCAATTCCTGATGCAAGGTGTTGCAGAAGTAGAGCATCAGGCCTTGTGATAGTGCTTGCTGGAGACTCTCCTCCGTACCACTGCCTAGCAATACTATTGCGCTCTGCGTTGGACTAGGTCATATAGAACAAGCAATAGTGTATCGCTATGCCCAGGGTTCAAACTCGTACTACTCACATGCTTCCCCATAAAGATGGTCGGCGCAGTGCCATCGCGCCAAAGCAGGGGAAGCATGCTGGCGAAGCGATTGCCAGGAGAGTGGTAGGATGTTTAGCATGTGAGTGACGCTCGGTCCTGCTGCCTCGCATGGTAGACATAAAGTGCGCGCACCAAACAGACTTTCTTCCATAATCAACCACAACCACAATTCTTGTAAGTCAATCTGCTGAGCCTTTTCTCTCTTGTAGTGCTCCACGGCTCGAGCGATCTTCAATTGCGCAAGAACCCTAGAAGCGCCAATGACAGCCTGACTGACCAGGCACAAGCAGACAAAACCACCATGCCCACCAACAAGAAGACAGACGCCGCCGCCGCTGCCCCCACCACCACCACCAAGGGCTCTGCTCATATGAGCATTCCTGCTGGCTCTATCGCCAGCATCTGGCTGGCCACCAAGGCCAAGATCACCGAAGACCCCACCGCGGGCAACATTATCAAGAAGGCCAATGGCCAGAAGTTCTTCATCTTCGAAGATGAGATGCTGCAGCATCTCATGCTGCTCAACGCTTGAGACAGCAGAGGTATACTCTTCCTGCTATTGGAGCAAGAAAACAACGCTGACGCATAGCAAGAAGCAGGCATTGAGGGCATGGCGCACCCAAGAAAGCCATCGATAAGGCATTGTTGCGGCCCGGAGGGATAGCGAGGAGGTAAACCATCCAATGCAGCTTCTCAAAATATACCACCAGAAACTAACACATCCAGGAGTCCTCCGTAGTGGGAAATGGCAAACTCGTTCCAGATACTCCACTTGTCCATGTGCATGTGCTTTGACCCTGTGTATGCGTGACAGTCGACCGACCGATCGAGCCCCTGACACCGGGCATCGATCTCAAGCTGGAAAGACAATGTTTCGAAAAGCCGTGATGAGAACAGAAACTTCATTGTTTGAACGCGTTGTTGCGAACAGTGCTGTAGTAGTTGTGTTTCGTTATGAACCCGGCTCATTGTTTCGTCAGAGATTAACGTGGGCACAACCACCCGAGGCGAAGCTGTATTGTTGTTCCACCTGGGAGTTATCAGGATTACATTCACAGCGATCGGATGTGAGATCGAGATAATAGACTCGTTCGTCAACCTGAGTCCCTGAGTCCCTGAGTCCCATCGACCGACTGTGTCAGGTACGTCAAGGCGCAAATCAAAGAAGCGTGCGTTGACACTCCAAAGCAGTCCCGAAGAGCGGAAATGTCCATCACAACACACAGTATACTGACTGGACATGAGCTGACCGCTGAGAGCTCTGGCATGATCCACATCTCTCCGGATACGAACGTCCTCATGGTCGACTCTTTGCATTCTTATAGACGAATTGCACCATTGCTTGGCCCTGGGGACATCATACGTTCGACATGCCTCGATGCATCAAGCTCTCTTTCTCGCGAGATTTGAATAACGAAACGACATACCTTGAGATTTGAGGTTGATGTCGAGAACAGTCTACGAAGACTGAACAGTTGTTGCGTACAGACCGTACCCTTATGCGTCGTTGGTGGTCTCACAGTAGGATACGTACCAACAGACCAAGTTGGGTAGATCCTTAACAGCCAACTTCAGACGGACTGGACACAACCATCACACGGAAACATAAGTCGATCACGATGGAACGGAATCTGCGATGATGTTTGTTAATCGCAAGAGGCAGCTTTCTGGCCTGTTTTCGCAAATGGGGTATATCAAAAAAGGTCGCCAGTAATACCAACGCCATACATGCATCCTTTTCGCTGGATCATCAAAGGCATCAACTCATCAGAAGGTGCTGTCGGAGACGTTTACCAAAAGCGCCAGATGATGAAGAACAGAATGATTGTACCGAGGGCGGCAAAGGGACCATACTGTTGCTCAATTAGCGATCGCCAAGACACTCGATAATGCCGAAGCAGACATACCTGCTTCAGGAGCAACTCCCAGTTGATTCTCACGGCGGCGCGCTTGTACTTCTTACTGGACTCCCTTAGGTCGGAACTCATCTGACCCATCCTATCCAAGCTGTCACCACGGTAGAGCAAATCTTCCAGGTTCTTGGACATGATCTGGGTCGTCTCTTTCAGCTGAGCTTGCACCTTGTCGAGGTTGTTCGTAGCTCTAGGGTTCTCGTAGGACTTTTTGGTGCGTTGCATGAAGGTATCGAAGTCGTTGAAGGCGTACGGACGCAATGCTGGAGAACGATATTCAGTGTCTCTGTGAGTGCTCAAGAATTCAGCCGAGACGTCGTCGAGATACATGGCGGCAAGCTCCTTGGGGAAAGAACGCTCGGTAATGGCGAAGAAGATGAGGTCTTCGTGACGGTAGTAGCTGTGGCGTGCAAGTCAGACACGGAAGATCAATACATGATCATGGACTGCTTACTGAAGCTTGTATTCGCCCGACTCGATGGCGGCTCGTGGTTCGGAAGTGTTGTTCATCTTGCGGACGAGAGTTCGTTGTTGGTTCTTGAGGTTCGAGATGGTGTCATCGTGCTGCATGCCATGAGTTTCCCTTCTTCGATATGGCTCTGGTTGTACGCACTGGAGAGTTCTCGATGGATGCCGCGAGCATCAATCCGTCCAGGCGGACGATCTGTGTTGAGTAGATGGGCATTCTGGAGATTCTTCTTCCAAGTCAGCTTGTCTGATGCGACGCACAAGACACTATCTTCGAGATGCAGTATGGATGCACACAATTGCGAAAGCAGAACGTTGCGCCTGGCTGACAACTGTTGACTGGCAACTTTGCATGAGGCAGTCCCGCATCGATGGCGTCATACCAACTTCGGCTGAATCAGGAAGGCACACTCACATTCGAATTAGATTTACTAGAGTCACAATGCCTATATCACAAGATTTCTCGCAATATACAAGGTGTGGTAGTGTTATGGCTGGAAATGTTATGGGTTGGCTCAGGACAAAGATGCAGCTTGCCAGGTCAAACATGCTTCTGGCCAGGGGGTCAACAAAGTCCGACTCCCGAAGGCGGTGAATATCTGCCAGCAAGCACATGTATCTCCGAGCAAAATGGTTCTCCAACTTTACCTGCCTGCAATTCGTTCCACTCCACATCGTGGCCAGTACATGTTATAGTTCATTGGTATCGAGTTTTGACCTTGTCCCATGGTATACTGCTGTGATGCAGGAAAGCCACAGGTTCATGTGACGAGCTGTTCAGGACTTCACTAGCTTTGCTCTGAAGAAGACGAGTCTCCTGTGGCCATGATGTCTCCAAATGGGATGACGCTATTCTATGGCCTCGAGATGCATAAAACAGCCAAGATGCCACAACACCACAGTATCATCTCCTTCCACTGCTTGTCAGATCTCGCCTCATCATGATTCTCATACGCAATTTCAACCTCTCGGCATATACGTCTGTCGATATCAGGAAAGTAACGACGAGCCCAGATGAACCTTAGATGCTTGGTCTCAATCTTGGAGACATCGCAGAGCAGCCATATCACAAGGTAGGTGGTCATTACTGAGTGCGCACGGGCCATTGCCTTCCTTCTTAATACCACCAACTCAACACTCTTTCCTCCATCCACAAACCAATACTTTACAACAACAACACCAAAACACCATTCACTTCGTCCTTTCCCATTGAAACTCACACACCACAACTAAAGCAAATTTTATATATCACGTCAAGAGGTTTGCGCTGCATCTTTGCGACTAAAGCGACTTCCTTGACCGATCACTTTCTTCCACGTCTCCAAACAGAGCAAGATCACTTCAAAGATTTGTTCCTATCTCATTTCATACAACAAGTCACTCGAAGTCATGTCAGACCGCCTCATCAGCCAAGCCTCCTCAAGACTCACCAAGATCAATCTTGTGGTAAGTAGATCATCCATCGTCCTTAGACAATTGGAAGCTCATGCATTTCACAGAATCTGCTCACCAGAGAAGAAGCCTGGTCCTCGCTTGACTTAGACACAAGACGCGAGCTGTATCGCATGCTGCCCGTCTCGCCGCACGGCAGCGATTCCGAGCCTGATCCTGACGTGCATCCGCTCAAGACAAGCTACGCAAAATACATCAAGCATTTCATTTACGAATGGGAGCAGGATCTTGCTGCAGGGCGCAATACTGCAAAGTGGCAGAAACAGGCCAAGCAGGCCACTGGAGAGCGCATCTCAGGAGCATATGACGACTGGAAGGAGAAGGAGCGTGAGGAGCACTGGGGTCAGAAGTATGACCCTGAGCACTTCAAGAGGAATTAGACAACGACATCGTCTCGTTGTGTAACGACGTAACGACACTAATGATCACGAAACAGGAGGGAGTTGCTTTGCATGCTTAGAATATAAAAGTATGACTTGCTCTTTTACAGCCATCAGATTCACCGGAAACTCCTGTAGAAATGCACCAAGAAATGGTTCAAAGTGCTTTGGCCCTCGCAAGAGATGGTTCTTGGGCTTTGAATGATCACGAATACTGGACGAGTACTTTCAAGACCTTTTAGAATAGTGATGTTTGTGCATTTTTATGCAGGAATGTCTGTTGGCAACAAAATGTGTTAGCAACGTCATGCAAACAACTCGAAATAGCAACCAAGATCAAGACCTCTTGAGCCAGATACTTGCTCGACCACTGTGAAAACTAGTCTCATCTTGGATTCTCAAATCACCAAACCGTTTGCTATCAGAAATCCACACAACAACATCTCGTTGGCTTGGATGCAAGAGTCGTTCCAAAGCTATTATCCGGTATCATAAAAAATCTTCAACATGGCACCAACAACATTGCAACACCGCCGCACGCATAACTTGCTGTTGATTTCGAAACTATTGTCACAGCGCGAAAATGTGTCGCCTTTTACCTTGATTGTGGATAACTTGGAACAATCTGGAAAGCCTGTACTCAGAGAATATATCCGACGGGCTACAGTAAGCTTCCCTCGAGCATCAATATTTGAATTCGAGCTAACCGGCACGACAGGTAGCAAAGACCGAAGTCATCTTTGTTTCATTTGAGACTTTGAAAAAACCAAAGGATGTCGGTTGTTTTGTCAAGGCGTGGGAAAGTGGTGTGCAGCAGGCTCAGAAGGAAGTTGGTGCATTGATTGCAAAAGCTACTCAAGCACAACAGCGTGAGTATTGTGTAAATGTGTTTGGAGAGAACAGATATTGAAGTGTTCAAACAGGCAAGCTATTGATCATCGACAACCTAAACACATTGGCCTCGGATCCGGCGACAGCGGCAAATCTTCCAGCACTTCTATCCTCATTTCTCTCGCCCACAGTATCACTGGTCGCGGTCTACCATGCCGATATCCCCATCCCACCGAGCATATCCTCAGCTGCACCTTACACGCCTCAACCGCTAACAGTACTCAAATACCTGGCTACTACCATACTAACCACTCACGCTCTCAATCATGTCCTTGCTGCGAAAGCAGCTCGTGAACGCAGCGTCGCTGAACCTGTATTTGGTCTAGCTGAAGAGACTGAAGGCGTACTTCTCGGTCTCGGTGGTAACTCAACCTCCGGTCTGGTACTCGAGATGGAGTATCGCCGCAAGTCCGGACGTGGTGTGCGAGAGTGGTATTTCCTACCTCACCCTGCGTTACAGAAGCAGGAAACTGGTGGAGTGAAAAACAGATTCAGTGAGACGGTCATGTTGTTGGAAGACCATGTACTGTATCGCAGACCTGTTGAGGAGAAAGAGCAGGCCGGAGACGACATGGATGTTACATTTGAGCTGGGTCTCACGGATAGACAGAGGCAGGCTAGGGAGGGAGTTGTGTTGCCATACTTCGATGCGCAGAAGGGTGGTGGCGAAGGTGGCAGGATTCTGTATGATATGGGTGAGGAAGATGACTTTGATGAGGAAGAAGATGAGATCTAGCATACTTTACACGAATCAGAATCTTGATGGGGCCATGGACTTAGGCTTTTACATTTTTCGAAATCAAATGGTGACCCTGTCCTTTGCTCTAGACTTCGAAAGCTCTTGTGACATCAATCTTGGATTCAGCCAGCAACCATCCACTTCAAGCACTTTGCGCAACAGTCACCATATCAATATCTCGGCAGTCGCAAATCATCACTTTGCCCATCAAATACCTCCGCCAACAAAGCTTTTCTCACAACAACTCTACCCACTCCACAAGCACAATGGCGCCTCGCGACCAAAGTCCACGCTCAAGCGAACACCGCCGCCCATATTCAGACCGTCGCGACCACAACCCAAGAGACACACGCGACTCACGACCACGCCGCGACCGCAGTAACTCACGCGACCGTGCTCCTCACTCCTCCCGCGGCGGCGCCCGCAGCGGCAACACTTCCTACAGACACTCAGACCGCGACGCCAGACCAGCCCGTTCGCGCTCACCCGACCGCTCCTCACACACCGGCTACAACAGTTCTGCGCGCCAACGATCTCCCCCTCGTGGACCTCGTGGTGCGCCCAACGGCCGCGATCACCGCAAGCCGAATGGCAAGGCTGAAGAGGCTCCTGCGCCGATAGACCCCGACGAGGATGAGGAGACGGCGATGAAGAGATTGATGGGCTTCAGTGGCTTCAGAAGCACCAAAAACACCAAAGTGCCGGGCAATGACAAATTGTATGGAGTGAGGAAGGATAAGAAGACTGAGTACAGACAGTACATGAACCGTGTTGGTGGATTCAACAGACCACTCAGTCCCACAAGGATGTGAGCTTCTATTTGAGACATGGAAAGAAATGGGGTTTGCGACTTCAGCGATGGCGTTACTAGGACAGCATTTTGGATTGCATCGAGGAACATTGAGGGTAGACTGGTCAAGACCCACGGGCTTTGACAGATCTCGTCGACAAGCATGGAAGAAGAAACAAGGATATCATTACTGAACAAAACAATTCCGTTCGGAGACAAAACAACTAAGATCTGGGATACTCGCTTCTCGGTCCCAAACTGGGTCCTCCTTCTGCAGTATGTGCAACTTCGCTCAAATACAAACAAGGACTATCATGGAACAAGGCCGTCAAGAAAAGAAGAAGAAGAAGGCAAAGCCTCAAAGAAAACACAAAAGAGATTTGGTCCAATCCGAGTGCTCAGTGATGGGCGCCAGCAGCGTGAGCAATGCTCCTCTTCAGTCGCAGCGTAGGATCTTGCAATGCTGGTCGGATGAACGAGTAGATACCGAAGCTGAGAGAGAAGCCCATCACCACAACTATCGCTAGTCAGCTATCGTCCTCTCATCACTATTCAGAGGTGGAGGTAGAACGTACATAATGGGTACGTCTCTACGGGTAAGGATTTGATCCAATATCTCACTCGTTGAGTGGCGGTGTGAGCAGCATGTTCTTCTCTAGCTGCTGCTTGAAGAAGTCCGGGAGTGGAGTGAATAGAGCGTGTTGCTGTTGCTCTGGCTGCTCGTGTAGCTTGGAAGAATGTGCGTTGTGCGGGCATTGTGATTGATGTGGTTGATGGAGACGGAGACAGGCAAGATATTGTCAGGGTCAAGAGCCGAAGATGATACCCTGTAATTGATTGTGTTGTGATATTGGTTTGCAGTGTCTTTGAAGAACTGTACTGTATGACTACACTTACAGACAAACCGAATCTATATACTCCTGCCATAAACCACATATTGCTCATCCTTCAAACCAACTTTCCCTATTCAGTATACAATATAGGGTTCCCAAGACCACGAGGCTACATGTATCTGGTCATCACGCCGTCGTAGGATTCACCTTTGCCGTTCCACGCCGATGTTTTTGTCTCTATACCGCCCAGCAGATCCGTACATATTGCAGATAGGACGAACACCGTTCGCATAACCCAATAAACCTGTCATGGAAGTTTTCGGGAAAGAGACAGCCGCGCGGTAGAATCGCTGTCGCTTGTTAGGCTGGTGTTGTGAGCTGGGGTGAGTGGTGTTGCAACAGCAGGAGATGTCACACCACAGGAGGCTTCTTCCGTCGCGCGCCCGGCAGCTGCGCTCGGGAGGGACTTTCTTCGCTTGCCTGTGTTTTTTGCAACCACTCCTTCACAGCGAATTGGCCCTTAATGTTAGCACCTTTTTTCGATGACATTTTGCTGCGTATTTGCAAGCCAGAAAAACCAGAATAGTGATTGGCTGAGCAAGTTTATGGGAAGAGTAGAAGTTGACATGAGAATTTAGGTGAGAACAACAACGAGCGCTGCACTGTCGCATACTGTTCTGGAGAAAGGACACAAACAAATCGATCCAAAATCTCAATACCGCTTTCCTATGTCGCCTAAGACTACCAATGCCCACCAATCTTTTCTCACATTGCCTTCGTCTTGATCAGATGTTGGTATTGTGTCGTGGTCCACTTTCGGATCTTCTTTCCAAACATGATGAAGAAGAGTGCGAACATGGTAACAGCAAAGCTCAAGCAGCCGATGAACACGAAGGTGTTCTGAAGTCCCATGCCTTGGATCCATGACTGGATGCCGAAGGATACGCCGAAACCGATGATATTCCTGATCAGAATGATGGTAGTCACGACCTGTGTATCGATCTCTTTGTACGAGTCGAGAATATAACTCATGGTCACCGTGCCGCCAACACTGAGACCGAATCCAATGAGGCCCATGCCAACAACAGGAGCGATCCAGTGCAGACCGTGCGCAGCAGTGGCACCATAAATGATCAAGCCTCCTGGCATGATGAATGCGCTGGGGATGAAAGCCCAGAGACGATATTCTGGCTCTCTCCAACCTCGATTGCGGTTGCTCAAATACACTGTGAAACGATCATTCAGAGGACCTGAGAAGTAGGCGCCAATCAGAGATCCGATCAATGGTGCGAACCAGACCAGGCCTATGGCGCTGTTGGAAAAGAGATAGGGAGGTGGCGCGAAGATCAAAGCGACAGTCGTACCCATGACTGATAGCCAGCTGACGCAAGTACCGTAGTTAATACCACACTGACAATGATTAGTGATATTCATGTGAACACTGACGAAAGACTTACCCAGACAACTGCCGGCAAGCTAAGACACTTGAGAGGCATCCACCACTCAGTAAGAACGGCATGCCAGGTAGTGGGGTATGTTTTCCACAAACTGTACTGAACCTTGAACCCCTCTGCATCGAAGACTTCTCCGACAATAGCCTCTGGGTGTTGGTGTGCGCTCTGGCTGTCTGGCTCCTTGGACATAGACTGTTTTGTCAAATCTTTGTCGAGCTCGGGCATGTCGGTAGTGCTGACCAGAGCTTCATCGTGCGAGTCCAGAGGTCGGATGAAGTGTGTTTCTTCAAAGGTGAAGAAGAACAGCACGAGCAACAAGCCAAGAACAATTACGCCCCACCAGTACATCCATCGGACACTCTGACCGGTGACCATGTAGCCACCGCATACTGGACCGATAAAGCTTCCCAGGGCCAGGCCGAAGACGTAGGCTCCGAGCTTGCCACCGCGTTCATGGGCGAAGTAGATGTCTGAGATCGAGATAGCTGGCAATGCCTCGAAAGGCGCAGACCCGAGGCCTCGTAAAACTTGGACTGCCCAGTACTCGCCGTAGTGCTTTGAGACAGCCATCCAAATCTCGGATACGAAAACCAAGACGAGTGTCCAGATGTATACGGATCGTCGGCCAAACTCTGTATAAATGTCAAAGTCCAACCTTCGCTCGGAGTCATGGCCTGATCTTACTGTTCGACAATGGCACAAAGAAGACATTTCCCACACCAAGCAGCAACAGCATCACAGCTCCGGCGTAGTTCAACTCGTTGATGCCAGTATGATATATCTGCAACAGATTGAGGTAGACGACAGAGTCTCCGTTGGTGATGGCTCCCAGAGCCGCGCTGTAGAACCTGATCAGGTATTAGCCAATGCATCGTCAACCTAGTCTGTCGGAACCTCGCCACTTACATAAGGAGAAACAGATGATATGCTTTTCGCCACCTTGACCAGCGAAGAGGATCTCGGGGATCGTTCGATGGAGTAGGCATCAAGATGATATCCTTCGAGGAGAAACCATGCTGGTGTGCACCTTGTACCAGATAAACGGTGCCAGGGACGACATCATAGTCTGGGATATCTTGTCGAACAGACTCCATGGCAGGAAGGGAGGTCGACTCTGTAAGTGTGAATGAATAAACTACAAGTATGGAGTTCGAATGGACCGGTTTGTAACGACGATCCAGAGGCCTTTATGTACATCTCAGGTCGTGCCTTGGTCGACTGATATGTGTACCAAACCCAAAGTCAACCCCGAAGTCAACGGCACTTATCTCTGAGGATGATAGTCTGTGGACGGAAGTCCTTCGTTGCAGCTGATCGACTTGCATCATGCTTAGGTGTAGCAGTATCGCAAAGATAGACATGGTGGCCGTTCGAACTCGAGGTCGAGCCTGATATGCCTAATCGAGGTATACCGCATTGTGGATACAACTATGGAGGCCTGCTCTGAAGGGTTATGCACGATTTCTAAGTGGGTAACCTCGTTTGGCAGTAGCAGTCAATCTCGGTCGACACTTCTCCTTAGCACTGCCGCTTTTTAGCGTACCCGCCATTTCACCTTCCCCGCATTTGACCACTCCGCGTGGCACAACTTGCCCTGATGAACCTTCCTCCTCACGCGAGGTTGGAGGCACTATTATCAAATGGGACCGCCATTTAGCTCCAATCCAAGAGTCGCTTTTTGATCCTAGAACGTAACAGCCCCTCACCTTGAAAGATACGTGAACGTCCGATGGTCACAATGATCAATTGCCGATGCGGAGCAGAACCGCTGTCAACAGACAATGCTTACAGTCGTGCTTGATCTGCTCCTGGTTCCAGTATAAGGCTAACCCTCGCCTTTCTGACTTTCTGTGGATATATCTTTCCTTTACTCTCTCTGTATCGTACATCCATCCACTTTATACAATGGCCGGCGACAAGACATACATCGACATCTCTTGGGCCAAGTGCGAGCAAAGAGATCGACTTATCAGAAATGAGTGGAAGGTCTCGAAGAAGCTAGCACTTGGAAACAACGTCCTCGAGGTGCCAAAGACCTGTGGCATTCTCACGGATCGAGAGATCCTGATCACCGAGGAAAATGACGCTGTTGGTATCGTCGACAAGATACGCCAGCAAGAGTACACAGCAGAGGAGGTTACTGTAGCCTTCTGCAAGCGTGCTGCTGTTGCACAACAATTGGTATCTCTTCTTGGACTTCAGTAGAAACAGGGGCTGATCATCATCTAGACCAACTGTCTCACAGAGATCTTCTTCGAGGAAGCGATCGAAAGAGCTCGCCAGCTCGACCAAGAGCGTGCTGCTGACCCGTCGGCACCATGGAAACCTCTACACGGACTTCCCATCTCACTCAAAGATTCTTTCAAGGTTCCAGGCTTCGACTCGACAATCGGCATGACATACTTCGCAAACAAGCCAGCCACAGAATACTCGGCTCTGCCCAAGCTGTTACTCGATCTTGGTGCTGTGCTGTACTGCAAGACCAACGTCCCGCAGACTATGATGACAGCAGACTCCGACAACAATGTCTTTGGTCGAACACTCAATCCTTCCAATTTGAAGTTGACCGCAGGTGGCTCTTCGGGGGGCGAGGGTGCCCTTGTCGCAATGCGAGGCAGTGTACTAGGAATCGGCACAGATATTGCAGGCAGTATTCGCATACCAAGCATCTGTAATGGCATTTATGGTGTCCGTCCAAGCTCTGGCATCGTGCCTTTCGACGGTCAGCAGTCACCAGAAGACCCTGGTATGGTTGGCATCGAGGTTGTGGCAGGTCCCATGGCAACATCGTCGAGGGCATGTTCTTTCTTCATGAAGACGATCATGAGTGCTCAAGCATGGCGTTACGACTCTTCGTGTTTGCACCTCCGCTGGCAAGGTCAACAGACCAGTCGCAAGCCACGCATTGGCCTTGTGCTTGACGATGGAGTTTACACCCCCTTCCCGCCCGTCCGCCGAGCCATCAGAGAAGCAGCACAGAAGCTACGGGACGCAGGTGTCGACGTTGCAGAGCTAAGGTTGCCTCGCGTTGCCGATGCTGTTGGTATCACATACGGAATGTTTGCGCTAGACGGTTGTCAGGTGAGCAATATGCTTTGTTTCTCGAAGATTTGTCTAATGTGTCGTTCTTCGCAGTTTGTTCAAGACCTCATAAAAGAAGGAAAGGAGCCTCAAGTCGAGTCTGTGAAGAGAGTCAACCTCGCTGCTATTCCCAAGAGCAGTATGCAAGGTTACATGGACTTGACTGCAGGAAGACGTAAGCTACAGGCTGTCTACCACAAGTTCTGGCTCGCCAATCAGCTAGATGCTATCATGCTGCCTGGAGCACCACAGACAGCGACGCGATTCGATGAGTGGGGTCCGATCAACTATACAATGCTCTGGAACTTCCTAGACTATCCTGCAACCATCATTCCAACAGGTCGGGTTCGTGAATCCGATATGGCCGATGGTGAGGACTCGGCATTGTATGGAGAGCAAGACCTGAAGAATTACAAGCTTTGTGAGCAGCCGCGCGTACTACGTCTGGTAGATCATTGCTAACAGCCTTTCTCTAGATGATTCGCCCGAGACATACAAAGATGCACCACTCTCTGTACAAGTCGTAGGAATGAGGCAAGAGGACGAAACACTGGCAGAGGTCGTTGGTCTTGTGGACACCATTTTGAATCAGTCGTGAGGCATCGAGCCCGTCCTTTGCTCTCCTTGTTTCTATCCTGGAGAGCTTTCACAAAGTATGGTATGGGTCAATATGCAAGATGTGAGATAACATAGTACAAGCACTCTCTAGGGAAGAAGGACATTTTTCGACGACCTTTTGTTTTATTCACCTTCTCAAAGGCGAGTCGAAACGGGCATTGATTGTGCAGTTCCACAGCTACAAAGACGTCAGACTCTTGCACAAAGGAGACATGTTCTTGTTTACATGAAGTTCGTCAGCTCGTAAGCGTCTATCAAGATCTTGCTGTCGTTCATGGCGAGAACACCTATACCGAAGACACTGTTCAACCAATCATACGGTCCCGAAGCCTCAAATTGTAAGCGGGTGAACCAGTCCACTTCATCTTGGGTCATGCGAGTACGAGGTCCAGAGTCAATGTTCACACCAGGACCAGGCTTGTGGATGCCTTTCGAGCGGATATAGATGTAGTGTCCGTCGTCGGTCTTGAGAGTGTATCTTGCATCCAGACGCGTAAGCTACATCGCGATGTCAGTAGGATATGATTGTTGGCAAGTCGTATGACTTACACCCGTCTTTCCGACTACAAGTCCCCAATCTGCTCCACTCATGTGCTCTATGATTCCCGAGATTTGAGGCCCCTTGACGGTCCCACCGACAATGGGCATAACGACTCTGGCATTGCTTGTGCCAGACTGAGCTCCAACCATGTGATTGTCCTTTGCCATCTCGCACTCGAGGCGATATATGAACTTCATGGATGGTGTTCGCATTGAGATCGATCCGTCCGAGTAGGCATCGCCAGGAGAGGCTGTTGGTGCTTTTGATGCGGACATAGTGAAGTTAGTGGAATGATGCGATGGTTTGGTTAAAGAGGATTTAAGTCCAATTTATATATCTGTTCAGACTATCGCTTATACCTACCGGATGCGTAACCGAGGTGATCGGGTAGGGGTTTCATCAGTCAGGGTCCTTCCCACAGCAAATCAATTCACCGTTTGGCAACAACACTTCTCACACCTCTCCTTCCCCACCACACGCCATTGCCTGCATTCGCCGAATACAAGCAGAAAACATGACTGATCTGTATTTGTTTGGTTGAGAGGTGGCCCTTACCTATACCTTATCACATATCCACCCCTCACTTATCTTGTTTGCCCGATAACAACCATACGGCTAAAAACACCAGTATCTTGTGATTCTTCCTCCAACATACCGCATCAACTAGTATGTTTACCAATTTCTCAAACACAAGTCAAGGCCTGATAGAATCAAAACCCCGGCCAAAAACGAGTAGCTTGAACGCCAGTTGCTTGCCATGTAAGTCCTATTTTGGCCATACCATTATGGTATTGACGCATGGTTATAAGGTCGACGGAAGAAGAAAAAATGCGACTTGACAAAACCGATATGCGAAAGATGTCGAAACAGCTATGGTCAGGATCAGTGTCTGTGGTCACATGGGCAGAAACGACAACGAGTTCGCAGTCGAGAAGCGAGATCAAGTCAAGAACCCGAGACCCAGCCTTTACCAACCTCACCAGGCAGCTCTACAAGTAGTTCCTGGAGCTTATCGAGGCTTGGTACAACAACAAAACCAACCGGCATTCCGGTCACAAACTATCCAATGGATCTTGGATTTGAGAACTTCTGCTCTTGGAGTATACCAGAGGTCGTGACCAAGATATCTCCGTACGAACAATGTCATCTTAAAACAAAGCACCACTGACATCAAGCAGCGACCTGTCACCTCAAGGGTTCTTGAACATATCCGCAGCTTTTCAGAATCAGGTCCTCTGTCTCGAAAGCGACTATAAGAATTCGATCGTCGTGAACAGCCTTCCTCTAGCCCTTGAGCATCCAACTCTCCTACACGCTTGGGTTGCATGTAGCATCATAGCACTATCACGCTCAATGCCTTATTGGCATGAAAAGGCTATTAGACACTATGATAGTGCTGTCAGTGGATTGAGTCAATCCCTGCAAGACAAACCACAGACGAACGACAAGTGGAAAAGAGAAACAGTTTTGCTGCTACACTTGTTCGAGGTGAGCTTCCCGGAGGCATTGGAAAACAGTCGTTAATCGTCGTCATAGGGCTTCCAGTCGAAGGACGAAGAGTCTGCACTCGGCAAGGCTCATCTACGTGGAGCGCACGAACTTTTCGTCCCTGCCGTCAAAGACAAGTCTCCTATCAGCTACCACGAAATACTGGTACTGGAAGCTTACATCATGCACACTGCCAACAACCATCTCTTCCAACCTGATTCACAACTACGCATTACACATATCACAGAGGCACTGGGAACACTCACATCGGCTTTGGAGCAGCTGAATATGCAATGCAATTGGCGTAGCAGTCCTTGGATCGGTTTCGGCGGCCCCGAGCTGGCAGACATGGTCTACAGAGTCTCCTGGCTCACGCACAAGCCATACTTGGACGACAAAGACCACCAAGAAGTGGAAGATCTGATCGCACGTCTTTCATCGTGGACCGCTCCAGCATGCCAGGAAGAATCAGTGTCATCACACCTCGACCTACCGCCAAAGCGTCTTGCTTTACTTGCTCGAGCTTATTGGTGCGCATGCTCCTACCTTGCAGCGCAGCTTGCACAAGAGCAAAGCTGTAGCCTACCTTTCGACGCCGACGCTTTTGTTATTGAGACCTTACAGCTTCTAGACCAGCTCATTGAGTATGAACATACGATCAACAACCACCTCTGGCCATTGGTTGTTGTCGGTACAGCAGCAAGAGATTCCGTAACTCAAGAGCATATCAGGTCGCTTCTGCCGCAGTTTCAAGAAGGTCTGGGTCCTGCGTCTTTGAGAAGAGCCGAGAGGTTTTTGGCAGTTGCTTGGAAGACCGACTCACAAGGATTGATATATGGTAGAAAGATCTTCAAGGACAGAGAGGCATTGTACCAGATGTTCTTCTGACGATGCGTCCAGTTGCCAGAACTCCCCAAGATGTGTCCTTCCTGTGTATTAAAGTATGTAACTTATAGCTGTAGAATTGCATAATAGTAATTGGAATCAAGATAGTATCCACTGAGAAGCAACACTTTTATCGACCTCTACTTCCAAAAATGACTGTGCCTTTTTGTAGTCTACAATTTGCTCTGTGCTATATCTGAAGTACGGTGAAAGTTTACACACTTTAGTATACGGGAGGGTAGATTAAGAGGAAGAGTAGTAGAAGAGGAGAAACTGGAAGACTTGGAGAAGGTTGAACTCTTAAGGGGCAAAGGACTCGATCGTCATCGGTAATTCGTTCATCAATTCAACGCTGGAGAATCTACCTAAACTATCACAAAGTCATCACAATCAGCAAAACTACCTTCTTGCAGCAGCTTTGTAAACGCCTTGACACCAGTATGCTACCTCCCTGTTTCTTTATTCACAAAATCCAAAAACCAACGCTATATACCATGAGAAGCCATCAAAAGGGAAATGTTCAGCCTTGCGAATCCTGCGAAGGTCCATCCACACCGATATCGCCATTCTGAAACTTGTTCAAGTTTTTGAGCATGAAGCTACGCTTGAAATAAGTGTTTGGATGTAGGATGGTGTTGAGTTCACTTTTAGGCCAGAGTGAATTATCCTTGACCCTTTTGAGTTCGTTCTGATGTTGATACTCGAAGACACGGTTGCAAGCAATGTGATAGCGAGTTTTTGTGACGTCCTCCTTGACGCTCTTGAGGACCTCACGGTCTGACACTCCAGTGGCTTGGAGGAGGCCCATGAGGTTGTCCTGACTAAACCAGCGGTATGGGCAGCCGTGACTTTGACCGCTGCTCGGGACATCGATGATGAGTTTCTGGCAAGAGTAGGGAGTATATCCTCTGCCGCGTCTGTTGGAGTCACCGCCGACGTCGCCATATGCGTGACGGATGTTGTAGAGGTATTCTTTCTTGAACTTGTCGTCGGTCATGAGCTTGAAACTCTTTCGCCAGAAGACGATGCACTCGTTCATGTCGAGGCCGATGCCTTTAAGGAAGAGGGTGTACTGCAAGCGGGCGAAATGCTTCAAGTGGCTGTTCTTGCGCAGTTCGCGATGGAGACTTTGCATGCAAAGAGGGAAATGAGAAGCAAGGACGTCGATCATGTTGGCGGTGATGACGGTTGTGTCGGAGATGGAGGAGGCGTCGGCATTATATTGTGAGTCGGGCGAGGCGAAGGACTTTGAGAGATGTGTAAGTATGGGCGAGAGGCGGTTATCCTCGTCCATACGTGGTAGGGCGCGAGCAGCCAGTTCGAGGCCGGCCTCAAGTTGTCTGCTGAACTCTCCAACAACCATACTCGTCTGCTCGCGCATGTGTACAAATGCCTTGCCCATCTTGAGGAGAACCTTGCGCTGCTCGACAAGCTCGGGCACGTTCTCCCAGTCGACCTTGAACCATGATTCCTCCTCGTTCTTGTAAACACCAGTAGCACTCTTGAGCTCGTCAAGCAAGCGAGCCTTCTCGTCGTCGGATACAGTCTCCCAGCTCATGTTGAGGCTTTGAATGAATTCTTTGCGTTCTCGTGCATCGTTCTGGTTGAGTCTGAGGCGGAAGAGTTGGGTCTCGAGTCTGGCAAACCGCTTGCGAAGTTCATCTGTTGCCGAGAAGGCAAGGCGGAGAGTCCAGTGTGAATAGTGGTCGCGCTTGCGTTGGAATTCGTGCTCGGTCGATCTCGAAGAGTTCTGGTCCAGTCGTAGGTATTTGTCTAGGATTGGCTTCATGTATGTCGATGTTTCTTCGGCGCTGCGGTTGCGGAATTGGCAAGATTCGAGCTCGGCAAGGACTGTGGAGAGTGTCAGCATATGGAAGGATAGCAGTGAAGATAGAGATTACCCTTCAGTCTCGCGATGCCCCATTCTTCAAACTGCTCAAGGGCAATGTCGCCAGTGGGAGGGAGGTTGTAAAAGTTCATGGCGTGCTCGTAACTTTGTTCCTGCCATTGTGACTTTGCGAATTGCCTCTTGCGAGGATCGAGGACTGCTCGTCGCTTGTTGTCAAGCCGTGCAATAGGTCTGGCTGCCAACATCTTGAATGTGTATAGTGTGGGTATAGTTGTGGTTACCAACAAGATGGTCTGCCACCATGGGACGCGACTGCTTCGGGGAACCGCGACGCGTTGTGCCAAGAAGTCAATCATTCAGTCAAGTTTGGGAAGGCGCGTCATGCCTTGCTTGCATTAACTTGCATAATTTTAATGCTCGGCCTCTATACTTTCTATCCTCTATCATTCTTCTAACCCAGCAAATCACCAAGCTTGTTGACATATGCCGAAGGGACTACAGGAGCGTCTTCAGCCAAGAATTCTTCCTTCTTGCTGACACCGGTCAGGACAGCCAGTGTGCCTCCGAGCTTGCCCTCGATGCCGAATTGGATGTCGGTGTTGAGGCGATCTCCAATCATACAGACACGACTGCGGTCGAATTTGAACTTGCCCTCTACTGCGTCCATCATGGCCTGACTAGGCTTGCCCAAAGCCAAAGGCTCCTTGCCCCACGCCTTGACGAGAGGAGCACCTACCGAGCCGGCACCAGGGAAAAGAGTGTGTGAGTTGGGCAGAGTCGAGTCGGTGTTGGTTGCCAGGAAGACAGCGCCTTTGCGCAGGTAGTGGTATGCCATGCTCAACTTCAGGTAGTTGACGTTGAAGTCAAGACCAGCCAGCACAACGCCGACATCAGGGTCGAGAGCACTACCGTTGGCAATGTTGGTGAAGTCCTCGGGCTTCATCTCGCGACGAAGGTTGGGATCGGTACCTCCGCAGTAAGGCACATTCTCAGATGCCAACTCGGCTTCGATGCCCGACTCTCCAAGCACAAAGACCTTGTTCTTGGGTGCCTCGAGCTTGAGAATGCGAGCAATGTAGATGGCTGCGCTGTAGGCAGAGCCAAAGACCTCCTCCTGTTCCATATCGTCAACCCTGCTCGGCTGCTAATGTGGCATATCGACGTACCACTTTGCAGGGGATGCCCATGCTATCAAACTTCTTCTTGTAGTCTGCGCGCGACTTTGTGCTGTTGTTGGTCACGAAGACCAGTTGCTTTCCTTTGCTTCGGAGCATCTCGATAGTCTCCTTGGTGCCTTCGAAGAGATGATCGCCCGACCACAGGACGCCTATCCTTCTCGTATCATCAGTCTCGGTAGTCCATATAATCGTATGCGTTCACGTTGGATATTCAGGTGGTTGGAGTGTGGGATGATTGCGTACCATCACAGTCGAAGAGGAAGACCTGCAATTAGTCAGTGTGTTGTTCCTTCGTAGGCGAGCATCCAAACGTACATCGAACTTGTTGAGGAATTCGTCAATGCCGGCCTTGTCGCCAGTCAAGAATTTGGGAGCCATGGTAGTTGTGTGTAGGAAGATAGAATTGTTGAAAGCGCATGCCCCTCCAACACCGTCATGGCCGGCAAACAACTCCGCTCTCCGAACACGGCCCGCCTTTCGACTCACCTCCAACTTGTGCCTTCATCTCAAGTCATGTTCTCACCTTTTTCGGGGATACACAAAGTAATTGGCTCTTCAAACAATGCTTTTTTGTCTTGACAATGTGCCTGAACAGCTTTCAGTCTCTGTCAAGGGAATGTGCTTGATTGTCTTCCATTCTCTGAATCAAGTTTCATGGCATGCTTAATCTCAGTAAACAAAAATTCCATCCTGCCATTGTCACAAGCGTAGGTGTAATTATGTCCCCCAATCAGATGCTAGGCCCAAAGTCTCCAGCTTGTTCCAACAAGTCACCCAAGACCAAGTATTTTCTGTCTTCTCCTCACTCTGATCTAACCATTGGTACTACTGAATGCCTCCAAGAACTGGGCCAACAGCCTCTGCCGTCACTGCCTTAGCACCCCAGCTTGTTATAAAATACTCGGAACCGTCACTTGGAACAGAGGCTTCAATCGCTCGTCACTTGAATTACTGCTACAGATCTGTCATCTCTCCTACCTACCTCCGCTACCACCATTCCTTGTTCACCAGCCACCATCTCTACCACACAAAAGTCCAGGATGGTCGTCATTAAGGCTATTGCACACAGAGACACTGCCGAACTGGCCCATTACCTCAACGATCAAAGACCACACCCACCACGAACCTTTGTTCCCGAGCTCATCGAAGGCGCTCAAGTCAAGCCATGCACCGGCTGGATGAACCTCCCAAAGCCACCTCAGAACGGCTGGTGGGCAGACAGACAATCCTGCCAATGCCCACCCTGCTACTTCTACACCTTGACTGATCAAATCAACAGTGGCGTCTTGCCCTTTGCCGTTGCCGTTCCCCTTGCCCAACTCATCAATGTGGGCTTGATCAGACTCAACTTCCGCCATCCCGAACACGCAAATGTGTTTACTGCCGAGGACAGAGAATATGCTCTGTCCCTGCACCGTGAGATCTGCTATGGCATCAACTCTGGCCAATTTCCTCTCCAGCTCCTGGAGATCCTGCTGATTGCATCTCGCAAAGCTGTACTTAAGCCACTGAACCAAGAAGACCCAGAATACCACCACAAAGAGTTTGAGTTGTATCTCAAACGTGCCATCCAGAAATTCAAGGAAGATCAAAGCAACGGCAAGGATTGCTTGGGCGATGAGGAGCAGACTCAAGAAGGTGCTCATGCCGAAGATGAACATGATTCTGGCGTCTGGTCTTCAGATGCAGCTGAACACACAAGCGACAAGGATGATGACTCTGACAAAGAGACGTAGGCTTTCTGTTTCACTCTTACCTACAAACATGTATCGCTGACTTGGCTGCAGCGCTTTCTTGTGGACCGCTTCTGCTGTCAAACCACCCCACTCGTGATGCGGTTGGCATGCGACTTTCTTGAAAAAGTCATAATGATCCATGAATTTACACAACCAAATCCTGCTTCTGCAGGATTGATTTGCGAACAAGGCGAGCCAGATCTCAGAGCAAGAAACAAAGTTTGAGGCATCCGAAAGAAAGGATTTTGAAGCACAATAGCAGAAAGTAGAATTGGAGAGAACAATGACAATGATTTTCAAACACACAAACTTTGGGACTTGCATCCCAAAAGCACTGTTTGAGTAAACATCACTGTAAGAATACACAATACAATATAGAAACAAAGCCGTGTGCAGAGAGAGTTTGATTCAAGCATGCTCTCTCTGGACCCAATACCGTTGCTGAATTGCTTTCTGCGTTGAGATAGCACCTCCTTGTAGCAGTTACCTTCCGTGAGATCGAGATCACATACAACCAATATTTACGCAATTCCAGCTTCTCCCACAAAGCACCACCTGTCCATATGCACCTATCAAAGTGCATGATGTTTTTCAGAAACGATATTACGTCCAGAGAAAGCAGAGTTCTAAACAGGCTTTCTCTGCATATGTCTTTGTTTCTGAATTGCTTTCTGCATCTCTATAGAAACTTTTCGTCAGAGTGGTCTTTTGGAGAGATACTATACCATGAAAGCCCAATGGTTCAATATCAAGGCTCTCACAAAAGCAGCTCGATGTATAGGTATCTATCAAAAGTCAGGGTACTATCAGGAAATGCAGGTTTTTCCAGAGAGAGCACATTGTAACTGGTGTTTTCTCTGGACATATATCTTTTTCTGTATCACATTGTGCAATTTTGTAGTATCTTTTCGTAGCAGTCATTCCTTCTGGGATATCCTACTCACTGCTTCTCCTGAACGGCATCTCCGTGGTCTTGTCTAGATGTAGATGTGATTCGTGATGCTGTGCGGTCAGTATAGGTATGAGACTACAGATGTCACTGCTCTGGACACAGGGATGAAGAATAGCCCAGTTGACGACGACGCCTGTACCGGGTCGACGATACTACCCGTGCCAGCTCGTCCACATGGAATTACTCCGTGAATCTGCATTTGAATCATCGTGAATGGCATTCACCCTGACGACCAAGGCAACGACGACATCATTGAGCGGGTCCGTATCGTAGTGAACGTGTCTTGCCTTTTATTCACTCCCTGTTTGTCTCACAGGCAAACGCCCTTCATTGTAGAACCCGGGTTCCATAACAACCAACCAACCTTTGTCCATCCCGACGCGACGACCTACCATGGAAGAAGACCCCCTCGCCTATCACAACTCTGTCCTGAAGGAAGAGATGTTAGCCCGGAGACTCAGACAAGCAGGAGATCTCCGTAGAGTCTCCCAGACCCGCGAGCAACTCATCAATGAGTTTGCCAACGTAAGCGAAAGACGGGGATACCAGTCTACATCCAGTGCGATACTGACCGGTGTTTCGTAGCGACCTTCGCCCTTTCCTCCTGTCGCTAGACAGGTTCCTCGTCCTGGACCCGAGGACTTTTACAGGCCTTGTTACCTTCCCCTGGCCCAGCTCAAGAAGATCTTTTTGAAAGATCTCAAATTTGAGACTCACCATCGCGGCAGTTTTCTGCTGCTGCGTGTGTTCTGCCAGCCGTTTCGCAAGGCGGCAGTCATGGCTGCAGTAGAAGACGAGACTGGCGACGTTGATAGAGTGGCCCTCTATCACACCAAGGAGGCCCTTCGCGCCTTCGAGGTGGTTCCAGAGGGTACTGTGGTTACCGTCAAGGAGCCATTCTACCACCTGGAGGAGGACGGCCGCTACGTTCTTCGGGTCGACCACCCGTCCGACATGGTGGTCCTGGACCAGCACCACAAGCTGTGTCCCGAGCAGTGGCAGGATTGTGGAGAGATTCAGCTGACGGCTCTGGAGTGGAAGCGCGAAGGCAACAAGACCTTTGTGAGGGAGGAGTACCCTGAAGCACACCGGTGGTAAGTACCGAAAATTCACTCCAAACTTCGCAATGCACTTTTGCATACCTACAAAAAGGCACGATCGTTTTGAGAAACAGAGTTGAGTCCAGAGAGAGCGACTCATTTATGCACTCTCTCTGGACAACTCCATTGATCTCAACCACATCGTGCCTTTTTATGGCTGCTTTTTATACATCCATGTCCGAGGAGAGATGGCTGACATGAGTTTCCAGCTATACTAGCGGCCTCGCTCATCTGGACCCGGACGCAGGCGAGGGTATGCGTGACCTGATGCGCGACCTCCATCACCACCGCTCATCGACCAATCTCCAACTGCGCCGTTATGATGCTACAATTCTGGATGCTTTCTTGTCGACTTCGAACGGCCGGGATGACACATCTAAAGCCAAGGACTCTGAAGCCTGGTTTCGTCGTGGCCGTGCTAATTATCAACTTGGTCACTACGCAGATGCTCTCAAGGCTTTTGCGCGCATGCTCATGCTTGCTCTATCAGATTCGAAAGGCCATGAAGAACTCAAGAAGACAAAGACGCGTCTCCTGGAGCAACAGCAAGGAGCATACAACTTCGCAGAGATCATTGACGAAGTCACAAAGAATGGCTTCTTTGCCGATCGCGCCAGCTTCGTATCCAAGACGGAAGTGCGTCAGACGCAAGATCGTGGTCGAGGACTGTTTGCTAGCCAGGACATCCGCATGGGCGATCTGATCCTTTGCGAGAAGGCTTTCATGGCTGCACACCCTGATGATCGCACCCCAAACTCGAGGTCACAAGTATGGCTTGACAGCGTCCAGAAAGTGATCGACAACCCATCTCAGAGCAAAGACCTACTTGGTCTGTATGCCGGACAGCCAAATACCTCACCCACATCTGCTCCAATGATCGATGGCACTCCAGTGGTCGACACTTTCAAGGTCTCAAAATTGCTCGATTTGAACGGCTTCAGCTTCGCCGTAGGTCGTGAGTCACAAGCATACGGTACCTCAGCGAGGATGACCGTGACGACCCCTAAATCGACTGGTCTGTGGATCCGCATTGCAAACGCCAATCACGCTTGCTTATCGAATGCCGTGAGAAGTTTCATCGGTGACCTGATCATTCTCAGAGCCGCCAAAGACATCAAGAACGGCGAAGAGATCACCATTTCCTATCAGAACCCTGCAACCCTCCTGGAAGACCGTCAGAAAGTTCTTTTCAGCTCTTGGGGCTTCCGTTGCAACTGTCTCCTCTGCACATCAGAAGCGAGCCTTGGAGTCAAGATGCAAACTCTCGCTGACCATGTCGAGACTTCTTTGGTATTCATGGGAGACAGAAACCTGAACGATGTCCTTGCCACCGATTCAGAATTGGTCGCGATGGCTGAGATTGTGGCAGAAGACCTCGAGGAAGTCTATGCTGACAACTTGATGCATCGTCTGCCGTGCTTGGGCATGGCTGATGTCTGGCAATGGCTCAGTCAGACTTACTGCCAGGGTCGCAACAGAACCCAGCTCAAGCGCTGTGCTACCAAGATTCTTGAGAGCTACGGCTATTGGATTACTGTGCAAAACTCCAACATAAGCATAGATTGCACCCATGGGATTCCAGCCATTGGGGTCGTGGACGCTTTGATGTATCTGTCTTATGTGGCCGAAGAAGAGCAGCAGATTGAGCTCAGTCAGGAGTTCAAGACTTGGGCCAGAAGGATTTACGAGATCGTGAACGGTAGCATGATGGGTTTTGAGTTGAAATACTGAGATGCTGCATGGGCAGTGGTGGCATAGATGCAATCAAGACTGTGTTTACACGGATTATCCTACTCATCCAAATGCAACTGGTATACCACACTGGGTCATGTGCTAGTGCAGACTTGTCCATGTGCATTACGATGGCTGTCGATAATGGATGACGTCAAGCATAAAGATCAGAAAATCTGATGATGGTAGCTCTGTGGTACGTACTCATGGCGATTCGGAAAGGCAGCGAAAATGAGGATGTTCCTGCCGATACCGACAATTGCTCATGAGCTATTGCGGCCTCGGTGAGAAAGCATCTACGACGATGCGGGCGCAAAATATCCGCGTTGGTTCTCAGCCAAATGAGGGGAAGTTGGCGTTGCGGATCACGTCGGATGTTTTCATGCCAGCAATGATGTCGACTGGATAGAATCCAGATTTGTGATTGAAACAGGTTCGGTATCAGTAGAAAGCAGGTGATTCGTGAGCTGAACGGCTAGGTCGTGTCAGATGCTTTGTGGCGGTATCACGCTTGATCGAGCTCCGAATATGGTCGCGGCTAGATAGATGAAGAAGGAAGGCGCAGACTCGAAACAGGAGACAGAAGAGAGCGGGGTTGGCGTGTTGGACGCATCTAGCGATTGGATATCGAAACCCTTGATCCGTGAAGAATCGAAGATATACAACAACCCCCACGCGTGTGCATCTGCATGCTGCAAGTAACAGCATCCAAGCTTGCGTCCGAGGTACTGTGCATGAAAGCGGCATTTTGCTGGAGAGCCGCCAACATCGGGATTGCGTAAAGAACCAGGAGGATTGCCTACAAGCTAATTCACACGCGTACTGGCTGACATTGTGTGTCGCCCTCTACTGAGCATTCACCGTGACGGTCTGCTATAACACGCACAAATGGAGGTCTATGTAGCGGTGAAGAGTCTCGTCGCAACGAACTGTACAAGGGGTCTTCAAGGCGACGTTCACAGGGATGCATGGCGTTGATGCACCTGCAGCAAGAGACGCCTCGTGCAGAGCAAAAATGCCGCAGAGCTCATGCCCGCGACTTCTCCTCGATACTCGTTACATCCTGCAAGGCCACTGCCGGCATCATCACGTCCATTCGAGTATGTACATGTTTCGAGATCGGCAGCGAGCAAGCAAGACGTTAAGCGAGAGAACACATCAGAAACGCGGTGACAGGCCACCAGAATCGAGACGGAATATTGTCACGAGCTTTGAGTTTGACAAAAAATGCTGTCAAAAGTCGCGAACAGCCGGGAGTTGAGGAAAATTCAGCCCGCTTTTCCTGTAGCGGCGGGAACGAAAAGGCATTCAATTCACTACGTCAATGTGAGGCATTTGTGGTCTCCCACAACGACGACAATAATAATTTCGCATCAGCATGACAACCGGCGCGGTCGCAGAAGGCGGCTGCATTCTTGGGAGAGCACCAACCACGTGCAGGATGTGCAGCTTGCAAATGAGCGAGCAACAAAACGGCGGCTGTAAGGACCATTGTAAAGCGGTGTGCAGCAGTGCGTAGAGCGTGTCTAAAATGGAAGAGGGGGTGGAAGGAGCACGAGCGGGTTTGGCTCGGCCGCTCGATTGTTGTTGGTTGGGCGCATCGCGGACGGACTGTGGGTGGGCCTCGGAGCCCACACAAAGTAACCTGGGGGCCTTCTAGTTTCTAAGTGCAAGCAGCAATTTGCGCCTGCCCTCATCCTGCACTTCATCAACTCGCCCTCTCGTCCTCTCGCCCCTCTCTGGGTCGCGTGTGGTGCGTTTGCGAGTCGCAGCTGACCTAAAGACTCTCTTCTGCTCCTTCCTGTTGTCTCCTACTCGTATTCCCGACAATCCGAGCGATCTGCAAGTGAGCGTCATCCTTGGATCCTTGGCCACTACCCAAGCAAGCAGTATGGGCTATGCTATGCCTGCGCATTGCTGATGCTGTCGAGGCTAACACTTTGTCAGGCGCTTGTCTTATCATCGCATCGGCCTCGTCGTTGTATTCTTGTATCCAGATATCATGTTCGTTCTGGAATTATAACAACAGCCTTCGGGTACTTCAGCGCGTCGTCCTACCAAGGAGCCTCTGTCCTGCGGTTTGCGCCACACTCTATACATAACTCGAGTCCACACTCACACAGCCCATACGCTGTCGACTGAGCCACCATACGACTACAACCACTTACATCAATCATGCCTACCTCAAATAGGCCACTTACCCTGGATATGGCACACATGGCTACCTTGCAAAGAAGCAAGTCAGCCATGGGACACATAGATGAAGAACTCCTCGCTGAAGGAGACGAACCACTGGAAAGAAAGGACCAATCACTTGTCGATTCCCCCCACCTTGACGCTGCCTTTATGAAATCACTTCCCCCGGCCTTTACCCGCAGAGAATCTCTTCTTACCCGCCAACTACATTCACCGGAGCCAGAACATCCCAACGAGGATGAACACCAACGTGCCAGGGCTATCGTGCGTGGCATGTCGGCATGGAGTAACCATAGCATCGCCTCTACGGCTGAGCTTACCAGCGACAATGATTTGACCAGCCCAGGAACTCGTGAAAGCACCCCAAGTCCTCCGTTGCCTCCTACCTTGATTAGAGAGTCTATTCCAGCACTGGAGAAGCCACCCTACAAGGAGCCGGTCATACTTGAGGACACCAAACCTCAGCCTGAGAAGTCCGTCGAAGCCGAACTCGGTCGTCCCAGATGTATCACTTTTGCTTGTGGAGGCAAGAAGCCTGCTTCGAATCATGTTCCCTCTGAAAGTGAGCAAGAAAAGAAACAGGCTCCAACTCCTGCTCCTGCAGAGCCCCCAAAGCGCAAAACTTGCATCACCTTTGCTTGTCCTTCCAAGCCTGCCGTTGAGACGTCCCCCGTTAAGGAAAAGACCAAGGCAATCACTCTGGCCCCAACGCAAGGACCTAAACCGAGAATAGTCAGCCCTGGACCCAAGACCTCAAGAATTCAAGCATCCCCAAAACATTTCACCCGGAGCCATCGTGGATCTGACTCGACTGTCAAGAATGATTCACCAAAAAGTCTTCGCAAAACTCCTTCAACCACTGTCAGAAGACGCAAATACAGCATGGACAATGATGATGTACCTGGCGAAGAAAGACGTTTCCACGAATTTGGTCCCTCGGAGGAAGAAAACGAACAGTGGCTGGAAGAATCTGGATGCTACCGCCAACGCCTGACTGTCAACGACACCTTGTACAAGGAAAACATCATCAGACAAATTGGTGAGGAAGTCGAGGAAGAGGCCATCGAGGAGGACGAAGACGATGAAGACGAAGAACTTGAAGAAGACGAGGATGATGAAGACCTTGAAGACCTCGATGTTCAGGAAGCCGTCTCAGATGATGAAGTCTCCGATGCTGGTTTCCAAACAGACGATGAAGACGGCTTTGCAGTATCCGACAGTGAAGGTGATGACAGCGACAACGAATGGTGGGCCCCTGGAGGCCGCTCAACCGCTGCCACTTCCATGGAACACCTGGAGACTGTCCGTCCCACTCGCAGAAGAACTAACTCGGATTCATCTTTGGGATCAGCACATGGTGAAAACAGAACTGCATCAGCACCTTACGGCATGGTCAAGCGCAAAAGTCGTGCGCTCAAGATCAACCGTCCTCAGACTCCCGATCTTCCTGACAGCACTGACTTCGTCTGCGGCACCCTCGACGAGGACCGCCCGCTCGAGCAAGCATACATCCTGAGTCTCGAGAGAAGAAAGGCTGCTAAGCACAAGGCTAAGCCTCAAGACATTGACCCTACCTTCCCCACCTCCGATCCGGATATGGACGAGGAAGACGACGATGAAGATGACGAAGACGTTGAGGAGAGCGATCAACCCCTTTTCATGCACGGCAAGATCGAGATTAACGAAGACATGGCCCACCGTGGTCGCCGTAAGTCTAAGACTGCCTCCAAGAAGAAGTCCATCTCGCCCCCTCATCAACGACTTCGCTCGCCTCCTCCCCCTCCTAAGCATCGCCCCCACCGCTCTCCTCCACCGTCAGCTAAGCGTCTGCGATCGCCTGCTCCGGTCAAGCGCACCAATAATAAATCACCACCACCTCGCAAGCTCTTTGGCCAGTCACCTAGGCGCTTAAGGTCACCCCCACCTCCACCTCGCCGTCCCACATCTCCTCCACCATCCCTGCGCAGTTCAGTCGAAGGCATATCTGCCATCAGCTTCACACCAAGAGCAACCCTTGCCCGTCGTCCTCAACCTACTCACACGGCCTCATTACCTCGAGTCGAGAGTCAGGTCAAGATTGGCAAAAACGCTTTGACTGCTTCTCCCGACGAATATGACGATCCTCTATCTGGTATGCGTACGGCTCGTGGCGCCATTGACATTGTCAAGGGTCTAGAGAAGAAACGCCAGCGACGCAAGGAGAAACTTTACCAAAAGCACTGCCAGAAAGGCAAAAAAGATCACGAACGCAAACCAAAACCAGGCAAGGGCGCGGAAAGAATGAGAGAAGTTGGACTTGAGCTGGCTGCTTACAAAGGCAAGAAACAGCATGTCCTCTCCTACTAGAAAGATTTCGTCTTGATTACAGGCATACGACGCCGTCCACACAGTTGGCACATTACAGTCTTGTTTTCACGAGTCTGCTGGTCGTCGCATGTTCTCGTTGATCGACGAACAGAGCATTGTTACTGACGCGGGTCTTATTCCAGCTGCGCACGTTTCGCGCGGTGGAAGCTCGTAGTCAATCATGTCATCTCCTTCAGTCAACGCGCGGCTCAGATCACAGAATAACCCCCGGCTGGCCGATGCGCGTAACTCAATACATACGTTAATGATCCTTTTCTCTGTATATACATACCCCTTTTCTTTTTCTCAATTCCTTATGGGTTGGGAGTTTCTTTTTTCTTCTAGACAGCGATTTTTTCGGAGGCCCAAGATACCATTTTTGCTTGCATGGACAGGCATCAGAATTGGCGTTTGTCTTTTTCAATGAGGACTGGGGAAGGAAGCAGATTCATTCATGATTAGGATGAAGTGTCTCTTTTCATTTTGGACCTAGCCAGGATTGCAGCTAGAAGAATGACAGTCGCTATTGGCTATTCACATTGTTTCATCTCTACCAATAAGATTGATTGAGTGTTGAAGTATGGCGTGTGATGATAGTGAAGTTTCGACAATGATGGCTGCTGAGTGCTAGATGTTGATGGTTGATGGGGTTCTTGGCACGAGTGGGTGGCAGCTTCCCAGATGACGGCGGCGACGGCTTCAACGTGGACATTAGTTTGTGATACTCCTAATAGCTGTCAACACTGCCAATTCTCATCCACCTCAGCCCCGGACTATCGCAACGTCCTCCTCTACATATCACCTCATAACCACAGGCACTCTGACAACATGTGGCTTATTGACTGGTGTAAGTGACTGCTGTCGCGACGGCCTATGCCCGCCAGAGGGAAACAAGCGCTGACCGGGACACTTTGTAGTCTGGGACGTTCTCGCCAACCTTGGCTTGATGAACAAGCACGCCGTATGCAATATCCATCACCTCAAACCCCTTCGACAAGCCTACTGACACGCATGTCTACAGAAACTGCTGTTCCTTGGTCTCGACAACGCCGGAAAGACCACGGTGCGTTCGACATGCTTGATTTGACCTTGCCTGGATTCAATAGCTAATATGAGCCTACCAACAGCTTCTTCACATGCTCAAGGTATGTTTGCTTCCTGCCCTTGCGCCGCACGTGCTCATCAGTTGCTGACTCCTTCCAGAACGACAGAGTGTATGCCTACCCTACTCACGAGACCCCAAATCATTCGAGCTCACTGTCAACAGCGCCGTCTTGAACCCTACCCTCCACCCTAGTACGCTTCGAATACACCAGATCCGCCACATCATACATGACTGACATGGTACACAGCCTCCGAGGAGTTGAGTATCGGCAACGTCCGCTTCACCACTTTCGACTTGGGCGGTACGATCAATCGCATCAAAGAGCTATTGGAACACACAGCTGAGATTATGAATAGGTCACCAGCAGGCAAGACGTTTGTGGAAGGATGTGAGTCGCTATGAGGACACCTTTGTTGGCACAGAAGACTGACTCACCTCCCTCTAGTACTTCCCCGAGGTTTCTGGTACATGAGCGCAGCTCTGATCTATCTGCAATTGCGGTAGCTGATAGTCTATAGGCATTGTCTTCCTTGTCGACGCCAAAGATCCCGAGCGTTTCATTGAGAGCAAGGCTGAGCTCGATGCTCGTACGTTTGACAGACATGAAACACAACGACTTGTTGCTGACAAGATGTCTT
This sequence comes from Aureobasidium sp. EXF-12298, assembly GCA_024195555.1. Classification (NCBI taxonomy): domain Eukaryota; kingdom Fungi; phylum Ascomycota; class Dothideomycetes; order Dothideales; family Saccotheciaceae; genus Aureobasidium; species Aureobasidium sp. EXF-12298. The sequence goes on along the minus strand of SWBJ01000255.1, from coordinate 20,804 downwards.
ATAGTTCTGTCCATGGAGGACCTCTCCAAGACTCCTTTCCTGATTCTTGGCAACAAGATTGACCGTAAGCTTTGCCGCCATCTTGAAGTCATAGAATCTGCGACTAATGAATGCAACATAGACCCCAGTGCCGTCAGCGAGGACCAGCTCGTGAGTTTTGCTTGATCGCTAATCTGTAGAACATCCGGAACTAACACAAGAATAGCGACACGAGCTTGGTCTCTACCAGACCACCGGCAAGGGCAAGATTCCTCTCGAGGGCATCCGTCCCATCGAAGTCTTCATGTGCAGTGTTGTCATGAGACAGGGCTACGGCGAAGGTATCCGCTGGTTGTCGCAATACGTCTAAGCGACGATGCCTATGCCTTTTTGGCACTCCTGACTCAGCGTTCCGGCATAACAGAGCCAACCAGCATTGTGCCCAACTCTTCAGAACCCCAGCGAGCTTGAGTATTGCTTCATCTGTTTGACACGATCAGACTGGAGTAAAAAGGAAACGGACATCAAATGACTCTCTGTCCACGTCCAAAAATATTTAATCCTGGTGGTGTTTCTTTTCTGATTTTGGTTTCATGGAGGCGTCGAGAGTGGTCTATTACAAGTCTGCTTTTTCTCTTACAAACTCTTACTTATTCCGACCATGAATCAATGTAGCGTATCTTCTCCCAAGCTAAGCCAGTTCCATCCGCCTATCAGCTATGAGCTATTGTCGACTATAGCAAAGAGATCCTGTTTCTCGATGGTATTGTGCATTTTTCTAGCCACACGCGTTACATACTTTTGCAGACGGGGAGGTACGATCAAGCCTTCTCCAGGAAGCCACGGATTACCTTCGCAGTCTCGGCAGGCATGCTCAGGAAAGGACTGTGGCTAGATTTCAGACTCGTGGTTTCCACATGTACCCCCTCAGCCTTGACAGCATTGATCATCTGCTCTTGAGGACCTATGGGCAATGCTCTGTCGTCTTCGCACATGATGTACGCAGTTGGGATTTCGCGCCAGGCGACCTTCGAAGGGCGACTGAATGCATGGGCGATCGGATGTCCACCTAGATTGTCTACTGCACGCTGGCTCATCTGTTCTGGCACGTCATGATAGAGGTTGGATATGGGGTCTGGCACGTAAATCGCCTTGGGATTCTGCGAGGGCACGGGTTAGCTCAGATTTCAATGATGTGAAGAGGAGATCTTGAATACCTGTTCATCATCGGGGACAGCGATTCTCGGCCAGTCGAAGTCGACAGGGCTCTCACCTTCTTTCATCATAAACGCAGCCAGGTAGACCAACTTGATAATTGAACCAGATGTTTCACTACTCTTTTTGCCTAGGCCACAGGCTGCTTCCGATCCCGCCATGCCGCCGAATGAGTGCATAACTAGTGCTACATCTCTGCCTGCCTCGGTGTGCGAAGTGATGGCATTACGAATGATCGAGATGTCTTCCTTCCAGGTATCCTCAGGCAAGTCCCTTTCATCGTTGGTAGAGGATGATTCGATGCAGTCTACAGTGTAGCCATTTGCGTTGAGTTTCAACGCGAGGTATGCGTAGTGAGCCGGCACGTGCCAGGCTCCAGGTACAATGACGATAACTGGTTTCTCGGTAGAGGTCATGTTTGTGATGGTGTTACAATGAGAAATCGTCGAGATATTGGTGGTTTTGATAAAGCGCTGAAGCTGACACCGGTCGTCAACCGACTTCCTCTTCTGGCTTTCCCCTCGTCACTTCGGTGATCATGATCCTTTGCGTCGGGCAATTATCTCGCCGAAGCAAGTCCGCCAGCACTTTCTCTTCCTTTGCTCGTGAAGCAATGTCAACCAAGGCCCACGACTGTGAAGTCGTGTATGTAAAGCTGTCAAATTTGGGACCTGATGGTTGCAGGTATGAAGGAAACATACTCCAGCAAATCGGCGGCTGTTGTGCTAGCCTTGCTGTGAGGAGACAGCTGGTAGACCCTCGCAATCTGAACATCCGAGAGGATCAACAATCGACGTCGCCGAAGGGTCCTGCACTCAACCCTGGTTTCCCACTTCTTGTGCAGTCCCTTGGTCAGCGAATACTTATCGGTGAGCTCCTCACTGAACACATATCAGGGTATCCCGCCATGGGCCTGATAAACAGCGTCCCAACCACTTCGCCCTGTTTATCATTTTCACGTTATCAGCACGTCATGTTTACACCATACGCCTAAACGAAGGCTGTAGAATGGTGGGAAACAAGATCTGTCCGCATAGCCGGTTTGCTGTTTGTGGATTCCCATGATATAGGGCCGATGCGACCATGGTATCGCCGGGACATGATGAACGATGACAGCTCGGTTTGTCCGAGCTCTCTGGAAGACTGCTGGCTATGAGGTGAGATTGATATGATCCTTAAGACAGCCTGCCAGGTATTGTTTCAGTCTATAAGTATATATACAGCTTATTCTACTCTTTTGTCGCTCCAATAGTATCTTTGTTATTTTCACATTTGCATCAAGCCATCGAGGTTTTCAACATACTCGCGTTCACGATTTACGACCAGTTTATACCTGCAAAAGTACACATCGGCGCATCAAGCTATCATCATTATGGACTCAGTCAATCTAGTCAAGAGGGACTCGCCTGTGCAGGGAGCAGAGTTTGGTACATTCCTCTTACAGAATCCTCGAAAACAACACCAAGCGCTAATACGTTTCGAACAGAGAAGCTTCCTCCGTTGAGCGATCAGTTGACACAGGAGATGGAGAAACTAGATCAGATGTTCTGGATCGACCAACAGAAGTTGAAAGATATTAGCAGACGATTCGAAGTAGAACTTGACCAAGGTCTAAAAGAAAACAACCAGAACATTGTATGTCTTTCAGTCCCTGACAACAATCTTAGATTGAATGCTGACGATCCCATCATAGCCTATGAACATCACTTGGGTTCTGGGTCAACCACACGGCGACGAAAAAGGCAGCTTCCTCACGGTAGACCTCGGAGGAACAAACCTTCGTGTTTGCTGGATCACCCTGCCAGGAGCACGCGGCCAACCCAGTATAGTCCAAGAAAAGTACCAACTCTCCAAGGAGGTCAAGACAGGCACGGCAGACCAGCTATGGGACGAAGTGGCCGACCGAATGCAAACCTTCATCCGAGATCAGAAACTCGACGAAACCGCTACTCAGCCTTTACCGCTCGGCTTCACATTCTCGTACCCAGCTATGCAAGACTTCATCGATCATGGCGTACTGCAGACCTGGACCAAAGGCTGGGACGTGAAGGGTGTGGAAGGTGAAGATGTAACGGTACAACTCCGCAAGGCGATGGAAAAGAGGCAGCTACCTGTCAAGCTTGTCGCATTGATCAACGACACGACAGGCGCTATGATAGCGTCTGCATACCACGACCCTGAGACCATTGTCGGTGCCATCTTTGGTACAGGTTGTAACGCTGCGTACATGGAAGACAGCGATTCAATACCCAAAATCAAGGGACGACTACCACCCGCATGCCCGGTGGCTATCAACTGCGAGTACGGCGCTTTCGACAACAGCCACACTGTGCTTCCAATGACAAAATACGACCACATCATCGATGAGGAATCGCCTCGACCCGGCGAGCAAGCCTTCGAGAAGATGAGCGCAGGCCTCTACCTCGGCGAAATCTTCCGCCTCGCACTCATAGACCTTGCAAAGCGACAGCTTATCTTCAAAGACCAGGATATCTCAAGACTGGACAAATCATACATCCTTGATACCGGCTTCCTCTCAGCAATCGAAGATGACCAATCTCCTCGTTTCGAGAACACAGCTACTTCGTTTGAAGCTCATACAGGCATCCGACTAGACGACCAAGAACGTGAGATTTGTCGACGCTTAGCAGAACTGATCGCTATCAGAGGTGCTCGTCTCTGTGCCTGTGGTATTGCAGCAATCTGCAGCAAGAAGAACATCAAGCATGGCCATGTGGCAGCTGATGGTTCCGTCGCAAACAAGCATCCCAAGTTCAAGCGACGATGGGCCGATGCATTGGCTGAGATCTTGGGTTGGCCAGAGGAGAGGACCGAAGATCCGATTGTGTTGACTCCTGCGGAAGATGGTTCGGGTATCGGAGCTGCGGTCATTGTTGCCATGACTTTGGAAAGGGCGAGGAAGGGTGATGATGCTGGGGTCAAGGAAGCCACTGATATGTGATGTCGTACCTGCAATCATGGTGGGCCTTTAACGTCAACAAAGAGCATTATTACGACCTATAGAAATAGACGATAGATCTACCACTGAGATGTTTTGACGAACTGCTCTTTGGCCCGGTATTTTTGTGCATTGTTATAGCTACGTACATGTCTGACTTGGCACGTGGAAGAGATCGCATTGGAAAAATGCAAAACTGATCATCAAAGCATTCAGAGTTTACCCACTGGAAGCAGGAACGGAAAGGGCACTAGTAAGGAAACCTTGATATACACGCCCATCAATCGTCGGTCCATGTCGAAGAGTCTTGTTAACAAAGGAGAGGCATTAAGTTGAACGTGGTGCGAGCTTAGAAGTCACCACCGCCAAAGTCATCACCGCCGCCGCCATAGTCGTCGTTGCCATAGTCATCACCACCACCTCCATTTTCGTAGCCTTGATCGTAGGCATTGTCCTCCATGTGGTCGACGCCGTCCATCAGGAGAGCACCACCGAGCAGACCGGCACCAGCACCCAAGGCCATGCCGCCCATGCCACCCAAACCACCATGCTTGCGTTGCGGCTGCTGTGCGTACGCCTGCTGGGGTGGGTAACCTCCGTAGCCTTGCTGAGGGTATCCGCCGTATTGCTGTTGAGGATAGGCTTGCTGGCCGTAGCTCTGCTGGCCATAGCCTTGTGTGGGACGTGAGCTCGAGCCTGAGGCCTTGCCAAGCAGCTTACCAAAGAGACCGCCCTTCTTACCACGGTCCTGATCGCGGGCCGGCAGCTCGTTCGAATACTGAGGTTGGGGTTGAGACTGGTATTGAGGGGTTTGAGACTGATACTGAGGGGCTCCAGAGCTGTAGTAGCTGTCGGATGCGCCTCGGGATGTGGGTTGACCAGACTGGCGGGCGCGAGCTTCTTCCTCGGCTTGGAGCTTGCGGGCAAAAGCTTCATCGTCATTGACATTGTGTGATGAACCAGCCGAGTGAATTGAAGAGCCGCCGTAAGGGTTGTTTGAGCCGTAGCCACCCTTCTCAGGACCGGTGTTCTGAGGCTGGTGACTGTCGTAGCCGGGAGGGGCGCCTGGAGGGGGGCCGCCTGATGAAGGGTAGGCAGGTTCGGTGGGCTTCTCCCATTGAGATTGCTTGGTGTGCATGTTTACGTAGAACCACTCCTTGTACTGGTCGTTCCACTGAGCCTTCCAGCCCTCAGGAACGCGAGGTGGAGGTGGGCCCTAAGAGCTTGTTAGTTAGCGTGTTGGTGCCTGATGATTCCAAGAGCGCATACGGGAGGTGGAGCATAGTCGGCCATTGTGTTTGATTGCAAAGAGTCGTGTCGATGCGTCTGGAGATTGCTCTGAGAGCTTTCAGGTGAGCTTAGGAGAGATAGTGAAGTCGAGTGGGAGATGTATAAAAGGACAGAGAAACGTGGTCAATACATGAGAGACAAGCAGGTGAAGAAGCGAGTGACTGATTAGACTTTAATACGTCATTCGAGGTTTGTGGTGGCTGAGGCATTGTGGCGCAGGTGAGCGCTTGTTTGTCTTACTTCGACTTTGCCATGTTCAACTCGCAGTTTCTTTACTTGTCTTGTCACTCGCTGTCTTCTATCACTGTCTATTTGCAGGGCTGTGCTTGCCTTTTACCTCGATGCACCTTCCAATCTATCTGCTTCATTGGAAGATCAGTCTCCAGCCAGTGCCCCGCATTACCGCGCCGAGGCTCGGGCTGCCAAGCTGATGCACGGGCTCATTGTTGTGCAGAGATTTCATATTGAAATTCAACAACTGCAGCCACAACAACAAGCCCCTTTAGCTCAGTTGGTAGAGCGCGGCACTAGTATCACTAGATCATGCCGAGGTCGCCGGTTCGACTCCGTCAGGGGGCAGCAAGCCATTCCTTTTGTTTGTGCTTGTTCTGTTATGGTGCAAGCGGTGGTATAGCCAATTTTTTTTTTGTGTGGGTGAAGCCCACATAAGAGCTCGGCACAACTCTTGTGCAAGAGCACTGGATCCGCCGAGAACGATATTCAGTGTCTGCCTGAATGCACAATTGTTTTCTGACTAAAGATGAATCTCAGGAGAGCCTATAATCGTGATACCATATTCGTCTTCAGAGACCACAGTTGAATCAACTACTGCAAGACGCGCAGGCTGGAACTTGCGTTGGTGGCTGGTTTGGAGGTCTCCAGAAGGCCGACCAGTGCCTCTTGACTTATCAACACGACCAGAGCGAGCAGTCTTGCGAATTGCTTTTGTAGTAGGCTCGATCGAACACATTCACGCCTTTCAATTTTGAAGATACTGGATCTTTCGGTGACAACTATCTGTCCTCATTCTATCATAATGCCAATTCGTCTATCATATCCCTTATTAATTATCATATCTTTGCCCACACATCTAAAACAAACGCCATGTAGTATGCATATTATGTACTGCCTCTGTTCTCCTGCTTTTCCGACTGCTTCTCTTCTTTCTTGCGAAGTATGGCTTCTCTCCATTCACGTCCCCAGATTGTGACCGTCCAAGTCAGAACTGCGGAAGTACACAAGAATCCCGCACTGATCGTGCTGAACCATCCAACTCCGATTGCCTCAACAGCTGGTAAGCAGGCTGCTGTTCCAGTAGCAGCAAATATATAGCGTAACATGTAGTTGCCAGCAACCACTTCCGAAGATCGTTTCTGCATCACATCCAAGCAGTAGGTGTTGAGCGAGGGGAAACAGAAGAGTTGTGCCACACCCTGGATGAACATGACGATGACTGGTAGAGGGATGCCACCCTTGTCCTTCTCGATCGACCATCCGTAGATCAAAATACATCCAGGAATGATGATGCCCATGAAGACGAGGCAAGATCGCAATCGGTCTTCGGGTACACGTTCTCCATTGCGCTTGTCAATCCATTTTCGTACGGTTCGGTCCGCCCAACGGCCTCCGAAGAATGTTCCTATTTATGAAATCAGCTTTGGTGGTCTGTAATTGCGAACAATCTCATACCGAATAGATAACCACATCCAGGAGCAATGTAAAATAGTCCAGACTGGATCGGCGAAGTAAGATGGAAGCGGGGGTTGATGACATATCGGATCGGGGTCAGAAGACTGTACATGTTGAAGACAAGACTGCTCGACGCCAGTCCAACGAACAGCAGATTTGGGTATCGGTATAGTCTGATGACGCGTAGAGGTTTGGTCCATGACCAAAGCTTTTTGGCCTGCTCACTCTTCTTGAGGCCTTCGAGCTCGACAGACTTCTTGTAGTGAATCGTTTCCGGGAGGAAGAAGCAGCATAGTACTGTCGCGAAGACGGCTAGGCCAGTTTGCAGCCAGAAGATGTCTCTCCAGCTCTTGTAAGTGACAATAATACCACCCAGCAGCGGCCCCAAAGCTACACAAAAGTCAGATTGCATAGGTTTGGATGAGCTGTCGAGACTTACCTGGTCCAATTAGTGTTCCAGAGAAGAACCAACTCAATGCAGTTGCGCGCTCTGTCGGACGATAGATATCGCCAATACAAGAACTGCCAATGATGAGGAAAGAAGTGCCTTGGAAGGCAGTCAAGATGCGGAAGATAAAGAAGGAAGCCAAGTTGGGAGCCAATGCAGTACCAACGGAAAAGCCGGCGAAAAAGATGGCGCTCAGTAATTGTGTCCATCTTCTTCCATACACCTGCCCAATGGGACCCCAGAACATGGGAGACAGGCCCATGAAGAGCATGTATAATGCATTACTGGCGTTGATAAGGGTACCAGCAGTGTTGTAAGTTGCCGCCACTTCAGGTACAGCAGCCAATATCGTTGTCGATGCCATAGGAGCCAGGAAGGAACAGAACGCCAGAACCGATACCACACATATCTTCTTGGTATGTGTGAACTTGTCGTAGACTTCGTCTCCAGATTCACGGTAAGGTATGTGGGGTATGTCGTGTGCAGAGGCGTGGCTTTGAATATGTACAAGATCTAGGTTGGGGTTCTTCTGATTGCCCTTTTCTAGATCCACTCCTTGAGCATCCTCGTAAGGCTCTGGGACTTGTTCAATGGCTGGTTGGACTACAGGCTCTTCTGCCCGAGTCTCTGTTATGGTCGTGTGCTTGTTCTCCGGCATTGTGTTGTTCAATCTGGGCTGCCGAATGCGGAGGTACCATTAGACGTTGAGTAGCTGTTCAAACACAACGGAACAGAATGCCTTGTAGTGAAAATTTTATTGCGAAAGAAGGAGTGGTATATACAATGTGATGAGTCAAAGACATCATGGAGATCCGAAGGAAGACCAGGCCGAAGAATTGGAGCAGAATCTGAGATAGTATGCCGATGAACCGGCGAAGATGGAGACTTGCCGTGTAGTTTTTTGTTGGCCACCAATCAAATAGATTGCTTTTCCGCTCACCATCGGATTTCTACCCGATGCTCGGACAATTCTTGTCCGCCTCCACTCTATACTATGAGATATTTCTCGAATAGCAAGGCAGTAGTGTTATTGAATGGCACGGAAGTCAATGATCGAGGTCGGCTTTTTCGCTAGAGCATCCAGTTTTGATAGATGTGCTTGGCCTAATCTTGTCGCTGGTGCCTGCTTCGACATTGTAAAGGTCCGATAGCGAAATCGGCTTGCGGAGGCGACTTCCGAAGAGATCGTTCATACCGCTCTTACCTCTTGACAATAACATCCCACATGCCAAACACACGAGTTTCAGAGTTCAGCAGGAGTTTTGCTTGTCAACATGTAAGATACCTTTGCGACGTCATCCTCGAATAACCAAAATGTTTGCTGCGTCGCAGGACTTTGAGAACGCAATATGAAGATGCATGTTTTCTTCCATGTCTTGGTCATGATACAGTAGCAGTTTAAGGTAAGTGTCTCGAAAACGACATGGTCAATGGGGCAATTGGCCAGCTCATGCAGCTTTCAATGGCGTCTTGCTGCGACTAAAAGGTCAGAGGCCTGTATAGCATTCATGCTCTAAGACAAGCACGCAAACAACAAAAGACAATGTCCAACACCGAGCTGCAAACTCATTTTGGGCCTCCCTCAATACATCTTGGTCGAGTTTCCTTTCGGTCTGTGGTCAGAAACCTCGCCATCTGGAATTATGCCTTCCTTTGCAGATATACCGACAGAGCTTGAGATTCAGATCCTCGAGCACCTTGCTGACGACAAGAAGGCATTGAACTCTATGATGCGCGTCAATCGAGCATGGCATATGCATGCCATCAGTCTTCTATGGCGACACGCTTCTGCAGAAGACCTCGCAAAGATCGAACCACTTCCTCGACGTCAATACTACGCCGACGTGCTGATCAAGCTAGAAGTGACTGCACGACAATGCTATCATAAGTTCAAATTCTTGTTGTTTACCACTCTTACCGAGGTCATCCTCGACCCACCAGTCTACGGGCAGCAATTCCCTGTAATTAGATCGATTCGACTCCGCCCATATCTGCAACCTACTTTGAGAAAGATTCACCTCGAACGTGGCTTTCTCTTGACGGAAGATGCATTGGATATGATCTGTCTGGGGTGTCCCCTGTTGGAAGATCTCAAACTCGCTCCTCGGCTTGCTTTTGCTGACCCTGATGAATATCTTACTCATTGGACACTCAACTTTCCAAAAGTATCGAGGCTTGTTCTTGCATTGGTAGTGCGTGTTCTCAAGCTCGGCCCTGGAGCACCTAGGTGAACATCTCCCATCTCTGGAGCACCTTGAGGTCCAGTACCACGATCTGGGTGTCTGGCAGCAAGGACCATCCAGAGCTTTATTCCCTCGGCTGAAGTCTCTTGAGCTTCATTGCCAACCATACTCACCTCACCACAATTTGTAGGTGTTTCAAATTCCTGCCCCTGTTTGTCATACTGATGAAGCACAGTGACGAGGACTGCAAGAGCATCGTAGCCGACAGATACTTGAGTACACTCCTGAGACTTGCGCCCAGGCTCGAAACCTTCCGTCTTGGTTGGACGTCGCGGACCAATGGTATGAACTGGGTATGGAAAGAGATGAGCATAGCGGAGCTTCAAGAGTTACGTTGAGCTGTTGGAAGAAGTGCGACTGTACTTGAGCCAAGGGGTGAGCAGAACGAGCTTGTTAAGACTGCCAGATTCTCCTGGTGGTATCACATACATTAGATACATTGTCCATGTGGGTGGACGAAGCTGCGGCGTGATGTTGGTATGATCTGTGGCGTCGAACAAATCTAAAATCGACATTTGGATCCATCAAGCACAAGACACTCTCTTTCCGGAAAACAAGGTGACAGATAGTACTAAAAAATGTCTAGATGGTAGAAAAGATGATGACGGGATGTTTGAACCAATACAGGAAGGAATAGGAGGAAGAGTCGGCAAGCACGTGGGTCAAACAGGGTGACAGGGGCAGCGTGGGCAGCCTCGGTATCAGGCTATCAAGGTTGTTGGCCGAGGGCGGCGGCGATTTGATACAAGCATCTCGGGTACATCATCATGCCATCCATTTTACGCCCATCTCCACTTTCAAGAAGTTATACATGTCCATCGGCAGATCCCTATACATAGCATACCGACACTCGACAACGAACTGAGCATTGAACGTCTTGACCTGGCCAACGTGCAACCTCCTCCACCATGGCCGACTCGGTTGGTTAGCATCACATGCTTCGACCCCTTACATTCCACCCTCAGCACCACTGACACACTTCCAATGACACAGATCGAGTATTCGGACATGCCCTCAACACCGTCAACAAGATCCGCACAGGCTCGCAGAAACCACCCGTGAGCGAGCGCCTCCGCCTCTACGGCCTCTACAAACAAGCAATGGAAGGCGATGTCGCATACGTCCAAGAACGCCCCACCAACGACGACAAGAAAGAGCAGGACAAATGGGATGCCTGGGCCAGCAACTCCGGCCTGACGCGCACCCAGGCAAAGCGCCAGTACATCGAGACCCTTATACACACCATGCACGAGTACGCGAGCGCGACACCCGAGGCTAGGGAATTGGTTGCCGAGCTTGAGTTTGTCTGGGACCAGGTGCGGAACAATTCGAATCCGAGTGGCAGCTCGGAGGCCTCAAGTCCGTTGCGTGTCTTGCATGAGCAGCGGTCTAGTTATCCGGGCATGGTGTCTAGTTCTGCTGCCGCCTTTGCAGATGATGATGTCGCATCACGCCCGCTACGGATATTGAGCCCTGTCAGTCAAGCTGATGAAGACGAGTTGAACGAAGAGCATGAGGAAGAGTTTGTCGATGCGCCCATAAGCCAGTACGATGATACCGAGGACCCGGCCTTGGACGAGGAGGACGAGGGAGAAGACCAACAAGCGTCTCCCTCACGGCAACCTCGCACAACGATATCAAGTCCACGCGATGTTCGCTGGCGGAAACGAATAGAGTCTGCCTTGGTCAAAATGACGACCGAAGTCGCTGCATTGCGCGAGCAATTGGAAACGCGCAGTTTTATTGCACAACGGAGGAAACACTCTCTATTCGCTTGGATATTACGGGCTTCTTGGTTTCTGGTAAAGCTGGTCGCTGTCGACATCTTCATCCTCTGGCTTGTGCTTCTCTATTTGCGCCGCAAGAAGGACAGGAGGCTGGAAGGCGCTGTTAGAGTCTTACTTGGTGATGCCGTCGCGCAGATGCAAAAGGTCAGCAGTAAAGTCAAGGTACCCACCTTGACAGGGAAGAAGACTTAGTAATCATATTCCCTGCCACTACATTTTGTTCGCTGTCCATATACTTACTGCACATACACGACAAAATGAGAAATGATTTTGATGAGTCATTAAAGATTCGCATTACATGTCATGATAGTTAAGAGCTTTATCTAAGCCTCCTTGAAGGGGCATCCCTTCGCCGAACTCTCCGTTCTAGTCTTTGACTCTACGATCTCTGCTGTCAACTTCATGAGACGATCTGCCAACACCATGTCTTGACCCTTCTCCGATGGGGTTTCGTAGACCTTTGGAGGAGCGATGTAGTTGCCACCAGTTTCGGCCATGGTCGCTGCGTACATGGAAGAGACACAACCCTCGAACTGGGTCTTGCGGAAAGGCTTGAGTCCTACCGACATGCCGTAACCAAGCAGAGGGAATGCCTCGTGGATGTGGACGTTTGTTTGTGCAGTGTCGACGATACCAGGGTGAATAGCGTTGACAATGATGTTGGGGTGCTCGGTCTTGAGGTGCTCGTTCAGCCACTTGGCGTACAAGAGGTTGGCCAGCTTGCTACGACCGTACTGAGGCTGAGGTCCGTAGTCCTTGTTCAGTTCTGCGACCGATGCGAACTCGGTTTCCTTGGGAGCTTGAGCGTGCAGGTTGGAAGAAACGCAGACGATGCGGACAGTGTTGCCCTTGGTGGCGGTCTCCTTCATGGTTGGCAGCAAGTGGCTAGTGAAAACAACGTGACCAAAGTGGTTGACAGCCAAGTGAAGATCGATACCGTCCTGGTTCAACTGTCTGGTCATGATTCCTCGACCAGCATTGTTGATGAGGATGTCGATTCTGTCGGTTTGCGAGGCGATCTCTTGTGCAACCTTGCCAGTCTGTACCCAGTCGGCAAGATCGCATTGCTTCCAGATGAACTTCTTGCGTGCCTCGGGTCCAAACTCTTCCTCGATTGCGTTCAAAGCTTCTTCAACGACCTCCTGTCTCATAGATGTGACGAAAAGCTTGGAAATGTTGTGCTTCAGAAGAGTGTGAGTGGAACCAAAGCCAATGCCTTCACTGCCACCGGTGACAACAGCAACCTGTTTTCAGTGAATTAGTCTTGTCCGCTATCGAGGCTTAAAGGCATGTACCTTGCCGCTGAGATCTGGCACTTCATCCAGGCTGAAGCTGTTCTCCGGAGAAGCGAGAGCATGGGCAGGACCGCCCAAATTCTCTGAGATGGTGTTTCTAATGGTTTCCATTGTGATACTTGGTATTTCACTCATTGATGATGCTTGTGGTGTATCACAAAGGCAGAAGAGGCCACGGCGTTCCTTTATAAACAATACCCCTCATCCAAACTCCTGATCGTGATGTCAACTCGTCACATAATAGGGTGGAGCGGGTGGACCCCCCCAAAGAGATATTCATGATCATCGATGGTTCCTGACCAATTGCACTCGAGTAGATGCTGATGCGGTCATAATGACTTGCTGAAGCTCGATTGGGCATATCTGATCTTAGCTTCATCTTATCACTCGGCAAAGGGCCGACCCGTTTCTGGGGTGCATCTGTACGTGAGTACAACGACATTCCTTCCGTCCTCAACATATCCAGAATCTGATTGTTTATCGGCTTGGCCAGCGGGCTGGATGTATGCATGCTCAACAGAGTAGTGTATATGCATGTTGCTCACCCAGCTAGCCAGAACTGGCTTCTGCAACCTGCTTCGCCGTTAGGGCTTCTCAGATGCAAAGACGATATGAATACTTTCGAAAAGTACAGGGCGTGGCGGTGACAGGACAGTCCGGATTCAACCAGATTGCTTCTGATACGGTGAGGGACTAGAGAGGAGCGCGTGTGTATGTCGATCTTATAGGCTGGTAAATTGTGGTATAACCACACTCTTTGGATAACGCCAGATGTGTTTGTACATGAGCTTGTGATTAAGATGGTAGGCAGATCCTGCTTCCAGATGGCGACTAGACGTAAGGCAGGAGTGAGTGTCGTTATGACGCGAGAGAGCCATACGAGTTCTCGTCTACTTCGACACCAAAGACCTTGATGATGTGCTCTTCGACCATTTCACATGTTCCTTTCTTCCACTCCCGAGGTGCGTCTGCTTTCCAATGTACAAAAACGCCGCCAAGAGTGCAAGCGACATGTCTAATTTCTTCCCAGAGCTCTCGCTCAACATCCATACCAAAAGTCTGGATCGTCTTTTCTTTGTCACCCCATAGTCGACGGTGTTCTCCAGTTTGGTGGTTGATAGCTGGACCGTCTTGGTTGAACAGGGTGTTAGGATCCATCTTTGGGAAGTTTGCATGGATGGTAAAGGGCATCGGTTTAACCAATGCAACAAAGTCATCAACAGGATTTGACTGCAGCATCGCTACGCCACGCAGCTCTCCATTCTCGTCATAGCCCAGAATTCTGACTGGTTCAGAGACCTGGTAGAAGGGCGCATCAACTGCAGCTGCACCCGCTAAGAACGTTTCTTTGTCCCCTTCACCCGGGCCTCCTTGAGTGAGGAGGGGGTAATAGTGCGAAGGTCCGTAGTAATTGTAGTATGTAGAGATCAGCAGTGCTGCCGAGTGAGTCCGCTTGGACACGATGACTTGGCCTGATTCAGTTGAAGCCCTGACGGTAGTCAATGGTACGGACTTTCCTTGGATCTTGTAAAACTTCTCAGAAGCTGATGAAATCCAAAAATCTGGCCATGTCACTAAACCGTTTGACGTGAAAGGCTCTGTTTTGAAGACGTGGTCCACATTGTGGACGGGGAAGTTGTCTGCATCGAGCAGGAGCACTTCTTCGAAGCTTGAGAATAACACCGAGAAGATTTTATACTGGTACTTCTCGAGCTTGATCAGGCCAGATGGAAAGAAGTCATCCAGAACCACACAGCGAGCATTGAGTGAGGGAAGCAGTTCTTGACACAGATAGTTATCACCGCGTTCCTCATCAGCTCGCAAGAAAAGTTCGACAGGTAGGACACTACCAGAGCGCCTCAGCATGCGGAGAGACACGATGAAAATTGGCAAGTGTGCTCCTCCTGCAGTGGAGACTATACCGCGAGTTCCAGGTTTGTAAGGCAATGTCAAGTTAGAAATTCCTTCTACGAAATTCCGATGCGCCAATCGCATTTCCTCGACCTGGGTAGCGGTGATTGGCACATAGTCGGGTCGTTTCAAGGGTTTGTTTTTGTTGTCCTGAAAGCCGATGGCGGAGATACTGTTGGTCTTAGTCAAGGATGCAACCGGGGGCTTGGTGTCCTTCAGGATGCGGACTAGTCTGCGACTGAAGTGAACGTAAGCATCCTCACCCTCGGGCTCAGAGGATTGCCAGCCAAGGATGCTTGCAGCATTCCTGCGACACTCGTCAGCTTTGCGCACTCAACACTCAACGATAACACGAGCACATACGATTCTATCGTCGCTGGAGCCGCTGAAAAGTCTCCGCCAAGGATGAACTTGTAAACAAGAATTATAAGACAGGCAATCACAAACGCCCTTCGGAGACGTGCAGGGAAGCGGATCATGGTCCCTCTCCCGCTTCGAAAGCTTGACCTTCCGGTGAAGGGGGTCACGGCGATATCCAGAAAACTCGAGTCCAAGGCTTGTGGGGATGGGTGCGTGCCTATGTGAGCATGTCTGACAAGGTGTTGCACGGTTGACGATCTGCCCAGCCAAACTGTCTAGGTTCCAGCTCCGAGCGCTGCGGTTTGGTTGAACCTTGACGCGCCAGCGTTATGCGGGGGTTTGACGCCGTGTCTGTGAGTGGGGCTCGGTTCGTTGCTCCCGGTGCCGAGCTCTGACACGGCAAACTGGAGCGTTCTCGAGCCTTCCTTCGTCAACCTATCACTTGACCCCCATCTATCGTACACTCCGTGTCGCTGAAGCTAAAGACATCTCCAACGTCTTTGATCCTTGGAGGCGCACTTGTCTGTTCGATCGATTGGTGATGTTCACACCTCTTTGAACAATCTGTCTCACATTGCAAAAGTTGAGGTTGGAGAGAAAATATCGCGCGGAGCTGGAGCCTGGCGCCTATTCACTATCTAGACAGAATGTTTCTTGCAGCGATCGATAGATGTCTATCGAACTTCTGAGAACTTGCGAGCTGTTTTCAACATCCAAGGTGCCTTGTTTGTCACGAGTTTGGGCCTCCCAATCGCCAGAAGAGGCAGGGCATCGCGATCTGAGAAATCGAGAGTCGCTCCGAATACCTCGTGCTTGTCCTCTAGCTGTACCGGAGCGTTGGCAGGATACTCAGGCCTTTGTCTTCGGATGGCGCGGATTCGAGTCCTAGCTCTCTGTGCCTCCAATCCAAGCATGCAGTGAACATGCGTTTGTCGAGGGACTCTCGTCAAGCCTTGCCCTAGGCCACCGATCGTCTCCGGGATTCCCACCTCTTTGCTTTGCTGTCATATCGAATTGATATCTGAGATCGAGAAATCAGAAAGAAGAGCAACCATGCACCCATGTATTTATCTTTGCCCTAGCTGTCACCATCCTGTTGCTTCCACTTAGGGCGGAGATCGTCGTTCTCGCGCAAACTTGCTCCTCGTGATGGACAGCTTGGCACCAGATACACAGAGTAAGAGAGCTTAAGCTCCAATATGTAACTCACCGTCCCTGCCTTGCTCAGCCTCTAGTGTGTTTCGCCAAGTTCGAGAACAATACAAGTTACCTTGTTCTCCCCTCCTTTGGTACTTCTCGGTTTTGTCCAGGCTTACTGTACATAACCGAACTCCTCCAGATTTATTGCTACCATTCTTTTAGGAATTATCATTGATAATCAGGTCGTTGTCTCTCGGGATTGACCCAGCACGCAGTCTTGTTGAGCCTTTGATCCTTCGCACTGGGACCTAGAGCTTTGTAGCTCCACTATAAGCTTTTAATGGCCCAATACATAAACCAACACCATCACACCAGCTTCTCTGGAGCTCCTTCGAGCACCATGGACATGCCGTATCAGCCTATGTATCAGACGATCGACAACAACCCAGGCGTACAATCACTCTTTGTGGAGCCACAGCCTCAACCGCAATTCTACGGGTTCCCTCCACCAACTGGAGGTTCTTTGGACTCGGGCTATGCTGGCGAAGACATCAACCCATTCGAGGACAATGTCGCATGTTCAGACCTCAAAATGGTCTATGGTCACCCTATCAATCCATCACTCCCGAACTTCAATGCATACGGCTACATGACCAACGATCAACAATCAAATGCTCCTGGCCAGCAATTTATGCCAGTCAACTACTCGGCACCCTTCGTTCATGACTTCAGCTCTACGAATCAGGACATCAAGAACTCGCAGAGTCCAACGACACCAACACTGATCATGGACGATGCCGTCAGTGTCAAGAGCGAGGATGGCTTTTCGGATGCTGCCTCGCCGATGACCATGACCCAGTCAATCAGTCAGCTGCCGGGGCAAAACAAGAGACGCCCTAGTACAATCAGACGAACAGCAACAGAGCCGTCGATAGACGTCCGATCCGGCAGCATGCAGCGCACTGCAGTCAAGGAAGGTCGTGGTCGAAACCGAAAGCGGATTCCTCATACAGCGGTGGAGCGTCGATATCGGGAGAATCTCAACTCGCAACTGGAGAAGTTGCGATATGCGGTACCGCATGTACAGGCAGCTCAGCGCCGCCGAGCGAGCGATATCAATGATCCGATGAAGCCGAGCAAGTGCGAGGTGCTTGTAGGCGCACTGGAATACATCAAAAAGCTGGAGGCTGAAAACAAGGAACTCAAGAAAAGGCTAGGGGAATGAGTAGCAGATGAACAAAACCGTAGAAACATAACGACAAAGGTGTGGTTCTTGATGACAGACCTGACGAGGATTATAGAGGAAGTGTATAGCTACCTGCCTTTGTCGGGCACATGGGCTTTTGGTTTTGGGTGATGCACTTGGTTCTAGGCTGTCGCTTAATAGACAAACATTAATGATCAACCCTCTTGTAAGGCTGCAAGCAAAAAACCTGAGTTGTCAAGGTGAAGTTCAAGCGAGCTGAGACGACGGG
This sequence comes from Aureobasidium sp. EXF-12298, assembly GCA_024195555.1. Lineage (NCBI taxonomy): Eukaryota > Fungi > Ascomycota > Dothideomycetes > Dothideales > Saccotheciaceae > Aureobasidium > Aureobasidium sp. EXF-12298. The sequence continues at coordinate 3,013 of SWBJ01000255.1, read as the reverse complement.
AGATTCGACAAGACCCCTGAAACGAACAGCTTGGCACGTGCGCGTCATATGGATTCCTTGGATGAATGAGGTTTGGTTTCTGGCATATAGCACCTGGTTGCAGTGCACTCTACGAGTACCGCCCAGCATGATGGTTCGTGAACGATAGACTTGACGACACATCATCCGCCATACAATATCTCCATCGTTGCAACGACATGGCAGACGAGGCCCCACCCGAGTTGGCAGCGGCCCTGCTGAAATGGGTACAAGCATTCCAGACGTCCAAGAAGGTAGAGGGCTGGGAGGACATACAAGACGGCCAAGTGCTGTGGGACATTCTTCGAGACATCGATCCGGACTACTTTCAAGACAACCTCCCAGAACCACCAGCCAAAACACAAGATCACTGGATTCCTCGGTGGCAGAACCTCAAACATGTCAACCGCCTCGTCACATCATATCTGCGAGACTCGAGCGGTTCCATCGAGAATCCGGCAGGCAGCCGTGACCCAGATCTTAAGGCCATTGCTACCGATGCCAGTCCGAGGGATACCGTCATGGTGTGTTTCTACTGCATCCTTCACTTTAGAAAGCCAGTCGACTAATCCCCTGAATCACAGCTGCTCAAAACCATGCTCCGTGCTGCCATGTACTCTCCCGAATCGAACCAAAGGATGGGTCGCATAGTTGTCGGCCTCGGTCCCGAAGTCGCTGTCACAATTGCTGCAGCCATGAAGCAGATGGAAGAAACCGACGTGTCACATACAGACGCCGCCGAACGATCCGACTTTGAAGTCACTTCCGAAACGTCTACCCCTGTCGAGCCAGTCTCAGAAAAACAACTTCTCCCTATGAACGAGCGTTTGTCATTCGGCACTTCCGGCGAACGTGATCCCGAGCTGGAACAGGAGGAGAAGCTCATACAGGCATTCAAGGTCATCAAGGATCTGGAGAACAACAATGCAAAAGCTGCGACTGAATTGGAAGAGCTGAGACAGGACAAAGAGGAGCTGCAACAAGCATTCGATGCCTTCAAGTATGAGGTGGAGAACCAGGGTCGCAAGGCTGCTGAAAATGACACCATGAAGGACATGCAGCTCAAGGCAGAAAGAGACCGTGATTATATCGCTGAGCTGGAGGCAGAGCTGGAGACTTTGAGGGACAAGTCAAATGTGCAGGAGCGTCAGATCGAGCGATACAAGACAGACACCGACGCAAAGCAGAAGCTGAGAGACGATATGCAACTCCTCCGAGCTGAACGAGATGATCTGCTCCAGAAAACTCGCATGAACGAGAACCTCAAAAAGAAAATCCAAGCACTACAAGACCAAGAAAAGACCAATTCCACTTTGAGGGAAGATCTTCGCTCCGCCAATGACAGGCTCCAAGATCTGGATCGTCTGAAAGATCAATGTACCGCCCTTCAAAAAGCAAACGCCGAGAACCTGAAACTCATCGCCAATGGTGAACAGGAGATATTCGACCAGAAGACGACCCGCAAACGTATCGAGCATGAATATAAGGTTCTTACACAGAAGTGGGAAGCAGCCAAGGAACGACAGGTCAAAGACCACGAAACTATTACGGAACTCGAAAACAAATTGCAAACACTCGAGCTTGGAGGATCGAGTACCAATGGCGCCAGCGGTGGACTTGGCGAAGAGCTCGAGGCCTCCGAGAAGGCACGGGCTGAGAGGGCAATGGACAGAAGTCAGATCGACACCATGCCCTCTGCCGACGCAACCATCCTGCAACAAAAGCTAGATGCCATCACTGCACGAAACAACAAGCTGGAGACCGAGTACTTGGATATCTTGCAAGACAAACTCGGTCTGGAAACTGCTTTGCAAGACCTCCGCGAGCCATCTCGAGAGCCGGAAGAAAACGTACCATTCTTGGAACAACGCAAGAAGCTGCAGGCAGCAAATGCTGAGATTCAAGAGATGCGCAACCAGCAATTCACCACGAATACCGAGATGGCCAATATCAAGGAAAAGCTTATGGCTGTGCAGAAACAACTTACAGACAAGGACGTACAGCTGGATGGCAACGCAGAGTACCAAACCTTGACAGATCGATACTCGGAGTTGCACAAGCATAGCGAGGGCGTCGAAGCGGAACTGGCTGAACAGCGTGCTCTGCTACGACATGCTTTGCTAAATGCTGCACAGCTGTTGAAAGAGTCGGCCGAGACTCGAAACGAGAACGAATACAAGCTCTTATTGCAGCAGTTGCAAGCAGTCAGAGATGCGCCAGATGATGACGAGCTCTTGGAGTCCACTGCAGCTCAACTTGCGGACCGTATGGAACAAGCACGTTCTGACACTATCGCCGCGAACAAGGTATGCCGTCTATCGAATCTGCCCACTAAGAGATTGGCTAACATTCCCTTCTTTAGCTTGCCGAGAACCGAGCGACGGAAATTGCGACACTCAAGAGGCAAGTCGGGTCAGGCGCGGCAACGACGACTACGGGCAACGTGCCATCTGCCGAGTTTGCAGCTCTGCAACGCGAGAACAAGCTCATGACATCGGCATGGTTCGACCTCAGTAGCAGGCTGCAGAGCAACACGGTCATGTTGGGCAGGCGCAAGGAGAGCCCGAAAAGCTTCCTGGGCAAGCAACGGCAACTGGTAACACCTGGTTTGGTACCGGGACAGGTGAGATAAACAAGACGTATTATTTGCGAGGCTTCAAGAACTGACTTTTAATTAGCATCGTCGTTAGAAATGAGGAAATAGAGCAGCATTTTTAGAATAGAGTGATATCCACAAGGCAAGCATAAGAGCGAACACGCATTATTTACTGAAATCTGAGTATAGATAAACCAAGAAACGTGCATGACAGCAGCGACAGAAATGTGCTAGTAGCATTTGGGTTGATAGCCAGCAGTGTGGGCTATATGATTCTTTGTGCTTTGTGGCTAATCATCGGATCCTGAATCTGGCCAACCAGATTCAACCCTTACAAGCTAAGGTGATGTGGTGTAGTGGTAGCATGTGTCGTTGTGGAGGTTAAATTCCAGCAACGCC
>SWBJ01000254.1:0-71931 GCA_024195555.1 Aureobasidium sp. EXF-12298 | reverse complement strand
TCACCCACCGTAGTACTAATCTGCCGTTCAACTGCTTATGTATGGCAGAGCGGACGGGATGCCCAGTTTTCAGCTGACTGTGGCCGTATGTGCTTGTTGAGCTACTCTTTTCCAAGATGACTCCTATTTTTGTGAGGAGAGAGAATAATGACTGATGCTTGCCTACAATTGCGACTCTCGTCTTCCTCATACACTAGCAGGCTGAGGATCACCGGGCTTGGCCTTGTAACTGATCCTACCCGCAGGCAGGAAAAATAGCGCGATCAAAGCCCCTCCACGCACCTCTGGATAGTGATGAGTGCCAGGTCCTGGCGATGTCCACCCTGCACCCTGCCAACCTTGCATACCCTTCAACTCCGCAGTCTTGTCGATTTGCACCACACAATTGATCTCGCCATAGGGATGAGAGTGATATTGACCCGAGTACTGTTTTAGTCTAGCGTCAGCATAAGAGCTTAGAGAGGAAGACCAAAGGCACAATGGTAGTAAAGCGGCGCAAAACATACCTCTTCTTCACTCTCCATGTATACGGTTGTGATGGAGAAGAATCTGTTTTCGGCACTAGGCAGCAGAATCTTGGAACGTCTGTACTTTGCTCCATCGAGTTCGAAATTGGCGACCCATCCTTCTTTGAGGCCTTGACGGGTTAGATTGCATAGGTCTTCGTATATTGGATTGCCTGGTCCGTAGTTTTCGTTTAGATAGGCTTCTAGTTGGTGGCCTGGTGTACTATCAGAGCAAAGCGGCTGAATTAGTGTTGGACTAGGTGAAAGATAGAGGAAGAGAGAGGTTTACAGGTCTTCGACTTCGGAGAAGAAGTCACGACAGCGGGAAACCAGGTTTTGAGCTGTTGGATGAGCGGTTAGATCTACTTCGGTGGGAGGGACGTCGTTGGTTGATGAAGTTGCGTTCATGGTTGGAGTGACCGAAGAGCTCATTACTGCTGCTGCCATTGTTGCTAGACTGGAGATGCTACAGTAATAGTAAGGGAGACAGATAGATGGTCGTGGATGTTTAGAGATCAGAAAAGAGCACTCTTATCCTGTAAGATGTACTTGAGTTTGTGTATAGTAATCAAGAAACACAGAGGTCAGCCACCATAAAGCAAGACCCCGCTCCGGATAGTTCGGTATGACTTTCTAGGCATTTGCATAACAAAGAAATGTTTGGCTTCGATGTTACTGGTTGATGAGGCTGTGGAACACATGACGAGATGGTCAACCTAAAATGTAGACAAGCTTGTTGGATCGCCCTGTGGTTGTGTGCTACTGCAACGTTGGACGAGAGCTTGGTGGCCATCACGACCACATTCAACGAGGAGATAAACTGCAGGTCTTGCTGCTTCACCCTCCATCTCATCTCATCTCGTTACTGTTTATCTATTAAAAAACTGTTTACTGTTTCTTGGAATCGATATTCAAACTAACACAATGTCCACAATGAAAGAAGCACATATCGACGCTGACACAAATGTCACACTCCACGATGTGCCAATACCTGAACTGATGGATCCACATCAGATCCTCATTCAAGTCGTCGTAGCAGGATGCAACCCGAAAGATTGGAAGATGCCTGCAGGCATGCTTGTCACAATCGGTTCATGCCCCAACAGCGGCGATGATGTAGCAGGTGTAGACCATCCAAACTCGTGTCTCATAAAAGAGCTTCCATTACTTTACTAACTCTTTGGTCGTCAAGGTATTGTTTCTGCCGTCGGCTCCAGCGTCTATGACTTTCGACCCGGTGACCGTGTAGCTGCACTACATCAACTCGGTGCTCCGCATGGGACTTACGCTGAGATGGCTCTCGTCTGGGACCATACAACATTTCATATTGGAGATCGCCCATTCGAAGAAGCTGCTGCGATACCAATGGCATACTACATGGCATCTATCGGCCTTTTCGGGATGCTGAGGTTACCGATGATGTGGCAGCGCTCTCAGAGCGAGGACAGAGTGATGCCTTTAGTGATATACGGTGCGTCTGGAGCAGTGGGATCCGCTGCAGTTCAACTCGCAGTCAACGCAGATTACCATCCACTCATATGTATCGCGGGAGCGTCAGGAGAATCCGTGGTGCAGCCGCTCATCGACAGCAGCAAAGGTGACGTGGTTCTCGACTACAGAGAAGGGTCCGAGAAGCTTGTCGAAAACATGACAGCTGCACTCGGCAAGCATGAATTACACTATGCCTTTGACTGTGTGAGCGAACACGGTTCATCGGCAAACATATGCCGCGTACTTCGAAAAGGAGGCCATGTCAGTCTAGTTTTGCCATCAGGAGTCAAAGACGTCCCGTCTGGATTTGAGGTCAGCACGACAATGGCTGGAAATCTGTGGGCTGGGTTCAACAAGAGCGACAAGCATGGCGCGATGGCTCTAGCTGGAGGAGCGGATTTTGGGTATTGCCATTCCAAGTTGCTCGGGCGCTGGCTCAGTGAGGGCAAGCTTCGTGTTCACAGTCCTGAAGTGGTTGATGGTGGCTTGCTCGGCGGCGTAGAGACGGCGCTCAAGAACCTGAGGGAGGGAAAGAACCATGGGGTGAAATATGTTGTTTGTGTCAGCGAGACGCCTGGTCTGAAGTGAGATGAATTCGGGACAGCATCTTAAATCTATCTTATTGATTTCGGTGTTACGTCAGTAACAGTCATAACTAGGGGTGATGGCTCGCGAGAAGATAGACCATTGGATCTCTCTCGTTCAGGGTACCATTTTGATGTAAAGTCCGACATCACAATGTTCTTGATTCATATGTCCATACCTTGAACAACACAGTCCATATAGACAACCTAGGTATTTTGTATGCCCTGAGCGTCACTAGAATAACCAATAAGTAAGTACGAGGCATTGTGGCTGCTCCAGGAGGAGTGCAAGTTTGCTGACAGGGTCGGAAGCACACCAAGTCGATATTTGCATAAAGCTTATATATGTTTATGCATATAGAAGCTCAAGGGAAGCGCGTCACTTCAGGAAGGAACAGCTATTATCATCTCCCTGTTCACTCAGTCACTTTCCGCCAAACCTAACCATCCAATCGCGTCTTTTTACCTCTATTCCATCATCGAAACCACTCAAAATCCATTGATCCATCTCAAAACACGTCGAGGAAACGAAAAGCGACACAATGACCGAATACACCAAGATGAAGAACGCCGAGCTGGAGGCGCTGCTTAAAGAGCGCAACCTCCCTCACACTGGCAAGAAGGCCGATCTGATCAAGCGACTCCAAGAAAGCGATGCGCCCGCAAAGACCGCCGAAGATGAGATCGACTGGGACGACGAGCCCGCAGCAGCAGCCTCCAAAGCAACCACAGAAGCCGCCGCCGTCGCAATCGCTGCCGGCGGTCAAGGACAACCTCCAAACCCTCAAGCCGTGCCCAACCAGCAAGCCGATATCGATCCTTCGCAGACAGACGACCTCACAGTAATCAAGCCCGTTGAAACCGACGCGTCAACAGCTGCACCCGCCGACCCTGAGACCACCGCAGACGCCAGCGCACCCTCGGAAGCTCAACCAGAAGAACCAGCCAAGCCTGCCGTCGACTTCACCTCTGGACTCGCCAAAACTACTCTGGACCAAGAGATTGAGAAGCGCAAGGCACGCGCAAAGAAGTTTGGCTTGAACGAGGACGAGGATGAGGCATTGAAGGCCCTGGAACGCGCAAAGCGCTTCGGCAACACCGAGATGCCCGGAAAGCTCAACGAAGCTCTCCCCGAGCGTCGCGAGCGCAAGAGAGGCGCTCCTGCTGATGGAGAACAGCAAGGTGCCCCCAAGAAGCGTGAGAATACCGAGAACAAGCGCGAAAACAACGATAACGGCAACAATAGGCGCGGTGGTCGCAGGGATGGTGGTAGAAGAGGAGGCGCGCAAACTCAGGCAAAGGCATCCGCTCCTGCAGCACCTGCGCCTGCAAAGAAGGAGAAGCCGCAAATCAGCGAGGCAGACCGGGCAAAGGCCGAGGCTCGCAAGGCAAGATTCGCATCGTCATCATCATAGAATGAATCATTCTATAGTTATGGCACCTGGTTTTGAGTATGCCTGTATCGCGACCCTTGGACGAGGAAGGCCCTTCAAAAACCGCTCCATACAAATGTAGGATAGCATCCGAATGAAAAACACGAGAGTTCTGGAATGGATATGAATTGGAGTCTATCCGGGACAAGATGGTGTAACAACAGGAAAATCGTTGAAATGGTATTTTGCACTTTCTATGCCAAATGTCTGCAAAGATCACAATCGCGGCTCTAAGTTCGTCTACAACTTGGCTCTAGCACTGCTCTGTGCCTCGGCCTCAGTGTACATCTCATCAAGGACAGTGCGGTACTTCTTGGCCGTTTGGGGTCTCTTCAGCTTGAGTCTATCGTTACTTGTGTTAGCCGGTTGCATCGTAGTGTACCGAACAAAAACTTACGTAGGTGTGAGAAGCTCATTGTCGACAGTGAAAGGCTCCACCATCAGTCGCACATTGCGCACCATCTCGTAGCGGTTGAACTTGTTCTTCTTGCCAATCTTGTCGAGCTCCTTGAGAACAGCATGGCGGACCTTAACGTCCTGAGCTGCTGCTTCCAGAGCCTTGATGTCGGTTGCGCCCAATTGCTTACCCAGCACCTTGCTTGCGAAGCCGGCAAATGTATCAGGCTGGATGCCGAAGATGGCAACCAGGAATGCTCTGTCGCTGTCTCCATGCACATATGCTTGCGAGAACCAGGTTGTGTTGCCGAGGTAGACGTTCTCGATGCGTTCGGGTGAGATGTACTCGCCCTGAGCAAGCTTGAGAACGTTCTTTCTGCGGTCGATGATCTTGAAGCGGCCGAGCTCGTCTACTGAGCAAATATCTCCAGTGCGGAACCAGCCATCTGGGAGAAGCGTCTTTTCTGTCTCCTCGGGGTTCTTAAGGTACTCTCTGAACACGGTCGGGCCACGGACCAAAAGCTCACCACGAGGGAACGGCTTGTCGGATGCGAAGTACTCCATGTCTGGCACGTCCATGAGACACAACTCAGTCGTAGGCATGACTGCACCACAGTTGCCGGCTGTCATGTCACCCTCAACCTGAGCGCAAGCAATGGCGTATGTCTCGGTTAGACCGTAACCTTGGAGGAAGCTGTTTCCAAATACTACACGCATGAATTGCTGAAGGGACGGATCGATAGGAGCCGAACCTGAGACCATAGCTCTGACACGATCCAGACCGAGCTGAGCTGTAACCTTTCTGCCCCAGATGCGGTCATAGAAGGCGTGCTTGTTTGTAGCCTGCTTGGGGTCGGGGTTGCTCAGCGTTGCCAACTTGGTCGAAACGACGTGTCTTGAGAGTGCTCCTCTGACGCCTGACGCCTCCAGAGTGGCCGTCTTGATGGCACCACCGAAGCGGTTGTAGAGACGAGGTACACTGATCAAGCTAGTGGGTCGGAGAAGTTTAAAGTCCTCGACGAGTTCCAAGATGTTGCCGTGGAAGTATCCAATAGCACTGCCAGCCCAGAGAGCAGAGCCCTCAGTCACGCGCTCGTAGATATGGGCCAGGGGTAGGTAGGAACACATAACATCGTTGTCCTTCATGTCGACCAGAGTCATGGAGGCCGAAGCTGCGGCAACGGCATTTGCTTGTGTCAGAACCACACCCTTGGGAGGACCGGTTGTACCCGAGGTGTAGTTGATGGTAACAATATCCTCTGGCTGGGGAACGTTGTAGGGGCGAGGATTGGCCTCACCCAATGCCTCGACATCGCGAATGTAAATGACCTGAATGCCAGCTTCGGAAGCCAGAGCATTGAGGAGATCGGCCTTGGAGTTTCCTGGTAGTTCAGTGCCCGAGGTGAGGGGGTCGAGTGAGACGATGATTTTAAGGGTGGGGCAGCGAGAGGCAAGCTTGAGCAGGGTTGGGATATGGCTCAAAGAGGTTGCAACGGCGGCCAGCTGTGAGTGGTTGATAATGTACTCGGTTGTGTCGGGTCCTAGGGTGTCGTAAAGAGAGACAGTGTATAGAGCTTGAGACATGCATCCCAGGTCAACAATCTGCCACTCGGGACGGTTTTGGCACCAGAGACCGACACCATGCTGTCCGCCAGTGATTCCGTATTTGTGGTGGAGATGGACCATGCCGATACCGAAGTTCTTTCTTCTCTCTTGGATCTGGCCGTAACTTTCCCAAACGTAGGGTCCGAAGGTCTTTGTGTTGGCGTCGTAAGGACGCTGTCCGAGACATCTCGCGTTGGGAATGCGGTTGGCTGAAGCCTCGAGTCAGGTTTGCTATATTGAATAGTCTGGATGTAACTTACCTGTTCTCTCGAAGAAGTCATGCGCAGACGTGATCTGGTCATCCTTATGAGTACACATCCCTCTGTTAAGTTTCACACAGTGCATACCTGAGGGTCCAAGGTGCGAAGCAGACCATCCTTGAATCTCCAATGTCTGTAGATCTTACTACGTCCCGACTCTTCGCTTCCTTCGAGGGGAACACTGTAAGGTGCGCCTGGTGGAGGAGGGGCCCTAATCTCGTTTGCTCTTGCGAGAGCTGTGGATGCCGCCATGTTGTTGTTCGATGCCGTCGGTATTAGAGGATTGCAGATAGTGGTATTGCGGTATTGCAAAGAACGAAGATCTTATTTGTTCTGTAGGGACTAGGTCAGCTATCGATCATCTAGACTGGTCGACGAAGGGCGGCGCGAGGCCCCTTCGGCGACTCCGAAAACAAGTCGAGTAAGCACATACAAGACAAAATGCACTCACGAGTGACGCGACAGTGAGATTGGCAGGTTGGAAGGAAGGTGGAAAGGAAACAGCAAAGGCTATCTGTTGCTTACTCGGATCCAGATGCGAGCACAATCTGGGGCATCAAGACCCGAGGTGTTCAATGTCATCGTTTAATAAATTGTCCTTTCCCATTCACATGGGACCGAGGCATCCCGCCTCTTGGCTGCGTCACCAAAGTCAGCCATCCACGCTAAACACGAGCACCTTTAGCCTCTTTGATGCTCTCTAGCAAGCCCAATCTGATCTTGCTTGGACTCGTGACCCATCTTAAGGAGACGACTTCCTCAAATCTCACTGGTCTCTGCAGCAAATAGATACATAAAGCAACTCCGATGGTCATCCGTCCTTGCCGAACCCTAGCTCTCCACGGTGGCTGAGTCGTACAGGCCGAGCCGAGGGCGGGGAGACAACTCACGGTTCGTATTAGGAGCCTCATCTCCGATACATACCAAAACATCCTTCTTTAGGCCGTGAAGCCTTACTTCCAAGTTGTGTCTGGAACATACAGAACTGTATACAGATAGCCTGAGATGGGAGCGCTACAGCGTCTCCTCCAATATGTACAGTATCCAGAAACGCCGTAGGGCAGTCTAACCCTGCTATGCTATACCTCTATCCCAAAACCCTCAAAATCCAATCATAAGCGTCTAAAATCCATCGCCTTCTTTCCAAGCTCGACCCGCCTCTGAAGCCCGATTTCGAGGATCCCGTCCTCTCTCCCAAGCCTTGACCCTTCGTCCTCCTAGATCCCAGCGTAATCTCTCAATCTCATCATGAATCCATTCTTTGCGTCCTGGCTCTGGAATCACCAGATTATCCGTCTCTTCAGGTGTCCGGCCATCAGATTTGGCTTCCATGATCAAAGCCTCGTTCTTGCGAATCTCCTGTGCCTCGTTTTCATGGTCTCTCAGGATATAGCGCAAATCGAAGAATTCGTCGTACTTTTCCGGGCCTCCAAAACAATAGCCGTAACCGTCGCAGTAACAGATGTTCATGGCTGGGCAATCCACTGCCACACCGCCGAAGATGACGATCCATATTTGTTCGAATACTCTGCCTGACAGACTATCCGAGAGCGGTGTCTTCAGGAGCCAGTCCCTGTAGTAGATATATTTGGATAGCGGAACAGCCTGGATACGTTCTCTACTGAGTGCGAATTGTGCACAGCAAGGCTGTGACAATGTAGGCGGGATGGGATCCAGAGGGAATATCTCGCTCCAGGCTTCGGCAATGACCATCTCTTCCTGCCTCTGGTTATTAGCAACCAGCGCTCCAGGATGAATACCGCTGATTTCTGCAGGACAGCCGGGAGACCAGTGACAACGAAGGTTGACGTAGCCGTGTCGGATGACATGGTTAGGGTTGAGATTCCTGACCATCTGCGCCGAGTCGAGATCCATTATATCGTTGTTATGCCAAGCATAGCGATGTGCGTGCATGAAGATGCTGACATCAGAGAGATTGTTGTAATTGTCGATGATATATGACAGATAAACCATTGCCTCGTGTCCCTTGTTCTTTGGGGGATGCAGTTCTGCAGTCTTGTCGTCAACCACGTAGATGGCAGTCCGTAGTGGTCCAATGGGTGCCAACATGTCTGCCAATTCTGAATCCACCCAAAGTGTATTCTCCTCTTTCTTGCGCCCTATCACTAGGGTCTTCGTGTACTCGGCATTGGGGTCTTTCGGTGTACCAGCAACGAAGGCTGGATTGGGGTTGACGAATGTGTGCATGTTCTTGGACTCATGTAGTTCCGAGGGAACGTTTTCAGATTCCATCTCTTCATCCTCGCCGAACCCCATCACCTTCGGAACATGTCGCAAAGATGTGGTGAGGTGGGTCGTGTGGAAGACTATGAAGAAGAAGAACACCAGGAAGAGAGCGAAGAGGAAGGGCGACAGACGTCGTTGGGTGATCATGGTATCGGTGTGAGGCTGACGAGCCAGTGATTCGAGTATGCGACAGTCGTTGATAGGAGATGCAGGTTGCGTAGCAAGCCGAGTGAGCAGTCTATTCAGATCATGGCTAGCAGGAGCACACAGAAGATAATGATAGAAAAGAAACAAATATGTGTATACACAAGAAGAGAATAGAGAGCGGCGGACGTAGAGAAGTACGAGAAGGGCTCACGACAATCGATCTTCCTCTGACGAAGCCTGCGCCCGCTGGGCCCTCAGGAACATCATGATATGCGCGATTCGATGATGATCCTCCTTGTTTCAACCAACCAACTGGGTATCGTCAAACAAACCCATGTTCCCACTCAACGCCGCGTGTTCAACGACTAGTTCTGACTAGTTTGAGTGAGGTCTTGCGTTTCGTCCACATTTTTTTCCATGGTGGACCCTGGAGCACCGTCGTCACACGCACGCGTTCATGCAGCGATCCACCTCGCACCATGCGCCCGAGTTGTGGGGACGCTTTCTTGGGCCAGTCTCGTGGAGAAGGCAACCTACAGTTTTAGCATAGCACCATAGCACTCATAAGTCCACGAACAGACGTTAGCACGTGAGAATATAGGCAAACATAGATGGAAAGGACCAAGTAATCAATTAGTAGATGGGCTTCAATAAGCAACCCCTCGCTCCGGTTTATATGCAGCGCACCAGTACATGAATGGAGGTATCTTGCAAGTGGAAACATTGAGACGGCTAATGAAAAACATCCAACCAGAGACAGACAACATTAGATCAGACAACCGTCGCCGCCAATATTCGTCTACCATCATGAAAACAAAAATAGGAAAGATAGAACCGAAGGCGAGCAAGATAGAAATTGCACTCTACTCCTTCTGCTCGTTGTTCAACACCATCTCCACAACAATCTGCGTCTTCTCAAGCGCAGGATGTTGCATGACGATCTTGATGGTACGACTAGCGGCACCGTAGCCAACGACACCATTGACGATACCGGTGTTGGTACTACCACCGCTCAGCGTGCCGCCACCGCCGTCGTCGAGACACTTGATGTCTTTGCCAGCGATAATCTGCTTGAGACGGCCATTCTGTGCATTGCGCACTTCGACAAACTCGTTATCAAAGAGGACGAGATAAGGTCCGTACAGTGCAGCGCTCTTTGCATTGGCAACAAAGTTCATGACGACTGAACGGCTGATTTCTCCATGCTTGTTAACATAGACTGCGCAGCGGTTGTAACAGAGCAGGAACTCTTGCTCGGTCAGACGAAGCATGCCAAGCGTCTCCTGTTTCTCGACATGCCGTAGGATGTTGCCAACCTCTGGAGCCTTCCAATCTGGCACGCTCCAAGGTTGCTTCTTGTCTAAAGTGAGTACCTCGAAGCCCTTGTCTGAGCTGATAGCTAGACTGCTGTGGAACAGGTTCATGCCGTGGCATTCAGTACCGATGTAAAAGTCGTCATAATCGCGGAAGAACTCAGTGTTTCCTCGTTTGAAGATGCCGCGTTTCTTCTCGGTCGATTTTTGGTAGATCGGCTCCAAGACCTTGAATGTCGACGAGATACCATCTCTTTTCTTGTAGAAGACCAGAGTTCGATCCTTCATGCGTCCCACAGCGAAGAAACCTACGTCCCTACTACCGGAAAGTCTTTGCGGTGCCTTACGTGACGAAGACGTTTCGGCCGCGCCGGTGGATAGAGGCTGGCACACTACGTCGAGATGGTGTGCATAAAGCACCTTATCGGCTAGAAGTAAGAACAAGTTGAACTCCTCGAGCACAGCGACTTGCGTGACCTTTGTGCCTGCGATTGCCTAGCATTGAAATCAGTAAACTCTCTGAGGGTGTTGGGCTTGTAATCACTTACGCGGAACCAACCCCTGGGATTGTCCATCTCGCAACAGTAAACACCGAAGTCTGTACCCACAGCAACCATGTGTTTCGTACCGGGATAAGATGTCGTAAAGCTAGTAGCACAGTTGACTCTTGCTCTGCAGATTGGAGCTGGACGACCACTGGCCTTGAATCTGTTTTCAACCTCCTTGACAGCACGATCCAGGGGCGTGCTTTTGATTATGACTGGCTTTCCACCCGTGCTTACACCGTATTGATCCTTGGTATTTGCGTTCGAATCGTAGTAGAAGGCAGAATCGGCAATTACCCTGAGACGGAATGGTTCGGCGTTCTGAGCGAACAAAGCAGCAGCGTGTTTGGTTTTGGCTTCGATGATCTTGTTGTACCATTCACTTCTACTGCCCGCCGAGGCGGCAAAAAGCGTGTATGGCTCTTTCCCCAGGTGTTTGATGCGGAAGGGGTATAAAACCTTTTCCGAATCCTTGTTGTTGTCGAGCACTGTAGTACTGGAAAGCTTCGAGGGTGCAGATGCGACACTGTTAAGACTTGCCATCGACGAGCCTGTATTAACGGAAGCCAGAGAGGGGTGAGTTGATTGAGCCGTTGTGATGCGGGCCATCTTCTCAAGTCTGGGCTAGAGGGTAGTGGCCTAGATGCCAGAGGGGTAACACCTTTGACGTATGAGGATCGTACCACGACATCTTCGTTGATGTTCTCCAATACCAGTAGATCCATAGGAATTGGCAGCCTCGAGACGTCGTATCTCTCTACCTTGTTAGGAGCGCCCTTTTGCGGCACTGAGAGGATCTTGGCAAGAACGAGATAATGATCAAACAGAAGGGCATGAGTTTCAACCCATGTAAAGCGACTACCGCCCATCCTCTGTAGATCTCCTTGATAGATAAGTTCTCTTCCAATCGACGTCAGATTCAGCTCGACCTCCGATGAGAATGTAGACCTCAACAAAAGCTTTTGACTAAGGTCCGAAAGGTCGACCTTCCTTTGCTGATCAGCAACGCGGGAATCGCACTCCAAAGTGACAGTCCGGATTTCCTCGATTGCAGTGGCTAAATTAGTCTTTTCCTCACAATCATGCTGCATGTTTTTGTGAACCGTTTGCAAGAGCAAACCATAACGTTGCAACCTCGTGATAGGAGCCTTGAGATAATTATCCCAGCCGAGTTTGTTCGATAGCTTGTTCACACGCGCGGCTTCCACAAAGTTACGGAAGCTAATGTTCTTCTCGAGCTCTTGACGCATCAAAGAATTGGCGCTGGGGAAGCCTGTGGCATATTCGATGTAAGCGATCTTGGCCTTGCGAATCCACTGCCTGAAGATGTCACTGAAGCCCTGAACCCATGGGCCTTGTTCTTGTTGCCGGTATTTCAGTTGTGGTAGTAGATGCTCGACGTTTGCTTTCTTGACCAAGTCAAGTTTACTGAAAACATCTCGCAAAAACCTTTCCTGGCGGTTAGGACTAATGATAGAGGGATTGGCAGTGGCCAGCGGATCGCGATACAGTCGAATCATCACATCAAGGTCTCCCATAAAGCCCTCTTCGGTCTGCACAATCTCGTGTAGGATGTTCTGTAACTCGATCTCTTTCTTGTCATGACCCTCGACATCCTCTTTCTTGAGCTTGTAGAAGGTTGCCCAATCTTCAGAAGCCCGAGTTGATACAGTCTGCAGGTTGACCTTCTTCAGTGTACGCTGACACTGGTGAGAATAGCAACGACCTGCAAACAGGTGGTTGTGAACTGTGTGCGAGTAGCACCCATTGAGTGTTAATTGGAAAATGACACCGCTCATATGTCCTGGGTTGAGCCGAACCCATTCTTCAACCGGAACGAGCGTCTGGGAGGCGTACATATTCTCGACAACACGGTTACTCAACACTTCTGCATCGGCGATGTTCATTGTAGGGACTTTGTTGGTGAAAAGTGCAACAAGTGCTTCCTTGACCATCGACTCTTTCAACTCGGTCATCTTCTCAGGATCTGCAACAAGGAACAGCCATTGGAGGATTGAACTCAGTGCCCAAGGTTCTTCACATTTTTTGAAATCGGCACCACCAAGCTTTGCAGGATTGAAACGCTTTGTAGGCAGACTAGGCAGATCAAGAGCGACGGTACTTGCGGCAGGGGTGTTGTCGAAAGTGTTGTAAATGGAGCCTCGGTAACCTTGCTTGGGTCTACGCTCCTCCGCGTCTGTTTTCGACCTCGCAGGTTGAAGCACTTGAGGTGTTTGACTGTGAGTGAGAAGAGATGCAGATCGTGGGAAGGTACCAGCGCCGCTGTCCATTACGGATGGTGTGTAGCCGTCGGGAGTCATGCGATACTGGGCCTGGGAAAGAGAACTTGAACGCTGATGGAGCAAACTTGTGTTGAGACGAGGAACACCATTATCCGAGACGACTGGAGGAGGAGGTAGAGGTCTATCGTGGTTATGTGTTGAGGGACCAGGGTGGAAGAACATGTCCGGGGGCTCGCCAGGCTGGAGCAGATTGTCTGTAAGGCTATACTCGTCACCCTCATCGAAACTCTGTCTACGATTGAGGGCGTCGGGGTCGGTCAAACCTCCAGTGCCACCAGCATCAACACGAGCAACTGGTGGTCCACGTGATTGTAGGCTCATAGCATGATCGTATATGCTATCGGGGTTGCTTGAACCAATGGATCGTCGCATCGAATTCGAAGCAGATAGTGAACTGAGACCATTAGCTTCCGGACCCGCAGCCAAGGTGCTCGGATCACCGCCATAGGACATGTGGGCATCATAACCCCCGCTGAGCGTACTCATATCCATAGGTACTTCAGTGTCATCCCCTTCGTTAGAGAGATTTGCTAACGAAGAACCATAATAGCCGAAAAGAGCACTGCCTCGATTCGCGTCTGCTTCCTGGGCTTCAGCCATACGCATCGCCTCCAGCCCAGCCAGAGCCTCGACGTCGCTTTCATCGCTGTACTCGTTGATGATACTTGCAATAGCCATGCTGTCTCGAGAAGGCTGAGTGGTAGGTGTTGTATTGCTTCTCGGCGAGAAAAGAGGCTGCGGACGATCCGATGATGTTTGCATTTGCGGGCCTTGCCTTCGGGCACTCGAAGCGGCACCAGCGTTGAGCACGGCACTCTCGACTTGATTGAAGAGGTCTTCCTGCGCCTCCTGCTCGGTTGCGTATGAATCACGAAAGCCAGGTTGGTGGAAGTAGTCACGCTCGACATCTGGTTCCGGGGGGCCTGGAAGCGGGCGATTTTGTGGATGGCGCAATGTGTCGCTTCTCTGAGGAACATGAGCACTGGCATGAGCTGGCGGAGGAGGCGGTGGACCGGAAGGGGAAGGAAGATAGCTGGGTGAGAATTGGGGAGAGACAGTAGAATGATATGAGCCATATCCAGAATGCGCAGGTGGTGTGGGGAGGTTCAGTTCATCTGGAGTGGAAGCGTAGGGCACATTTCCGTATGGAGCAGGTTGTGAACCGTTTGGCGGCGACCAGACATGCGAAGGCGGCGGAGGTGGAGGAGGATAGTAGGCTGAATTGCCTCGCGAATAGTCTGGATATGTATAAGGTTGGCCTGGTTCGGGCATAGGAATGGGCTCGGAGAAGCGATGCTGTGTCTGGTGATAGCCCGCCGAGTGCGGAGGGGACGCTGCGGATGGAGCATAGGAATACGGGGCGCGCGGTGATTGCGGCGGAGGCTGCGGGGGGTAGGCTGCAGGATTGTAGCCAACATTTGCGTAGGCCTGAGGGTTGTATCCAGCATGGGGGGATTGCGGCGGAGCTTGGTCATTCTGGGGATAGTAAGACTGCGACGGATGGACATAGTCGGCGTAGGAGGGCTGCTGAACGGGGCCACCGGGAGCAGGATACGAGCCATAGCCAGTCAATTCGGGGGTCGAGTACGAAGACTGGAGAGCCTGCTGGTGGGCATCGGGTGTACCGTTGGTCGGGGCATAGTGTTGGGCTTGCTGACCATGCGACTGGCGTCGATTCGGGCGATTATACGACATGGTGCCTCATTTGAACAGCTGGAGTAGGCGTCTTCAGTCCATCGGTTCTGCGACTGCTGCACCGAGTTTGTTTGCGACCAGCACTGAGCTCCCTCCCTCTTACTCTTGCTCTCTCTAGCCCGCTGACTGGGACTGCAACCTGCACGTGGATCGTTTGCCAGCTCCGTGAGTTCGCTGTTTGCACCGTAATCAAGTCGCCGTAAGAGATTGATGGCGAGGTCAGAGGTTCATAGGAGAAGACAGCGAGCACAAGACGAGACACAAGACGAAACGAGCACTGGGTTAATCAAATGCCAAATGCCATGAGCGGTCTGTGCTCGCCAAGTCATCATCTCACCTTCCCAAGAAACACTCCCGCTCCCTCCTAAGCTCTCACTATTATCTACATGTTGTTAGTGATCGTCGTATCGCGCTTTTGCCGAAGTCCGTTACCTCTTTATCATATCATGTAAGCTCATCTTTTGCGCAGCGATCTCTTGGGCAATTCATCACAGCTCACCGCGCGGCCGTTAGATAGATGGATGGTTTCGGCAGAGTACCCCACATCATCCTTGACCACCTTCAATCCCGACTGCTTGTCACGCCTTTAGCCATGCCGAGCTCATGTCGTGCTCCATGGCCAAATTTGTTGTCTTGTCGCTCTATTCGCCATTCAAACGCCTGGGTGTCCGTCGATACTGGTGTACCAAGTGTTAGATATGAGAGTAAGCCACAGCCGCCCAGCTTCGATCGAGACTTTGACGGCAAAGGGCATCTGAAGTTTAACCCCGCTACTGTACCCTAGTGGCTTGCCATGTGCTCAAGTTGCAGATGCATACGATCTTTCCTAGCCGCCTGCTGCTCCCTATATGTTTAAAAGCAGCGAATGGTCCATATTCCGATTCGCAATCAGCGCACCAACATTCAATCGCGCTTAAATGAATGCCAAATGGAGTCACCGTCCAACAGATCACTGTTGACTGATTTGGTTAGATCGCTCGGCTGTGCAGCGTGGCTGAATGAACCGGATGCGCGGTACTGACGCGCTCCAACTAAATCGCTTTGAGCTTCCATAAGCAACACAGGTGCTCCAATAAGCCTCTCTCTCAGGCAAACCGTTCGTTGATGGTGAGCGTTCCAACTGTCGGCGGTGCAGCGGCGCAGTCATTCCTATGAGCACATCTTGGTATGGGTCGTCCGATCCTTCCGGCACAAGTCTGCCTTGGCAATTGGCGCGAATGACATAAAGCAAGCTGCAGCCCGCTGTCAAAGACAGCCTCACTCATCCCCCCACCTAAGTGCTCTCGAGGTTCTCAAACATCAAACATGAGTTACGGATATCCTCAGCAAGGCTACGGCCAACAGTACCCATCTCAAGGGCAGCCCCAATACCAACAACAGCAGCAGCCCTACGGCGCCCCTCCAGGTCCTCCTCCCGGCCACTCACCATACCCGCAGCAGGGCTACGGCGCTCCCCCGGGCCCTCCTATGGGTCACCACCCATCGCAGTCATTCGGCGCCCCTCCTGGCCCAGGACAGTATGGAGCTCCTCCAGGACCGCAATTCGGTGCCCCGCAAGGACCCCCTCCCAATCAATACGGCCAGCCACAGTATGGTGCCCCAGCGCAATATGGCAGCGGTCCCCCCGCTCCGCCCTCGATGGGCTATGTTCCTGGTCAAGTCGCGCCAATGGACATGTCTCGTCAAGCCGATGACTTGCGAAAGGCCATGAAGGGCTTCGGAACCGACGAGAAGGCGCTCATCGCAATACTCGCGCCTATGGACCCTCTCCAGGCCGCTGGGGTACGTCAAGCGTTTGCCCAGCGTCACCGCCGCGACCTCATCAAGGACATCGAGTCCGAGACATCAGGCTACTTCCGCGATGGTCTCGTGGCCATGGTACGCGGACCGCTCGAGCAAGACGTTCTGAACGCAAATAAGGCAATTAAAGGCTTCGGCACCAAGGAGTCCATTCTCAACGACGTGCTCTTGGGCCGCAGCAACGCCGATATGAATGCGATCAAGGCACACTACCACCATGTCTACAAAAAATCTCTTGAATCAGACGTCAAGGGTGACCTATCTCTTAAGACCGAGCGTCTCTTCGACATGGTCATAGCAGCACGCCGCAACGAAGAGTCGTCTCCTGTCATTCCCCAGCAGGTCGAGGCCGATGTCAGCGAACTCTACCGTGCCACTGAAGGCAGCAAGATTGGCTGCGATCAAGTTGCTGTCTGTGCCATCCTCACTCAGCGTAGCGATGGTCAGCTCCGTGCCATCTCCCAGGCATACCGACAAAAGTACCACCGCGAACTCGCAGAAGTCCTGAAAAGCAACTTCAGTGGCCACATGGAGGACGCACTATTGTACATCCTTCTCAATGCAGAGGATCGCGCCAAGCACGACGCTCAACTGCTCGAGGCTGCTATGTCGGGCATGGGCACGAAAGACGACCTCCTCGTCAACAGGATCGTTAGAATTCACTGGGACAAACACCGCATGTCACAAGCACGAGGCGCCTACAGACACTTCTTCCAGCGTGACTTGGCTGACCGCATACGTGGAGAAACAAGAGGCGACTACGAGAAGTTAATGGTAGCAACTGTGCAAAGCGCCTGATTCTCCCTACCCAACTGACTTTTACAGTTGCTATTTGATTCTTGATGATTATTAGGGGGGCTTTGGATTTGGACATCGGGTAGAGGCGTCTCACGACTAACGAAATGTTGCGGTGCACCTAAGACTATACCTCCCCTCGGAAGATCAATGTATTTTTTAATCAAGCAAACTCTTTACTGCAACTTTTCTTCTTACGCAAACAACACCGTGACCAGCGTTTATGCGTATTCAAGATCAAGGCGACTAAGTCAAGCCGAACTTGTTAGGTATAGTGGTACTCGCTCTGACAAATAGTTCTCGTGAATAACACCCTTGCGATCTTCAGATGTCTCGACATGTGTTGGTGGGTACTAAATGCAAGAAAACGTGTGGTTTATCCGCTGAAGATTGTGACAGCCTCGGTCCTCTCACTGGCTCTCGTTGCAGGGAGCACAAAGAACATGGCAAGATATGAGCCTTCTCAGCCAACTCTGACGTTGCTTCACACGGAATAGCTCGTGGGAAAGTGCTCCTGAGGGTTGCACCAAGATTCGTTCCAGAAAACCTGATAGACCGTAGGTTTTGTTGCAACGGACTGTTACAAAGGTGAACGCCTGGCTTCTGCACCGAATGTCCATCTGAGTTTCTCTCGTTACTCAACTCAACGTCGACCTCAAGATGTGGAATCTTTGCAGCAGCTCAATTACCTCACGCAAGCTGGTGAAGGCACAAAGACCCAACAAGGAGCTCATGCCAGACAAGAATGATGACAGACATCACGCTCGACCTATGTCAGAACCAAAGGCGATCGATAGCTTTGAGTCTGATATTGCCTGGATTGAAGCCTGGGATACTCGAAAGAAAATCCGTATTTTTTACTGCTCGAGAGTGCTGCGGAAGTTACGACGCAAATGCCAAAACACCACCTCATCTTGACATTGGAAGACGTTCAGCAACCTACATCACATGGTATGTTTTGGAGACAGAAGAACTGATGGGTTCAAGAACCAACGGAGGAAGGTCGAATTCTATGCATTCCTTGCATTAATATTTATGCTTTACACCCTCAAAAACTCCCGGCTCCCCCCAGGAAACGACCATACCAGAAAACAATCAACATCACCATTCCTTCAACAAGTTTTTAGGGCTTTGCGATCAGAGCAAGAGCACCGGCAACAGCACTGGCAATCATGATGGCAGCGCGACCATAGTTCAGCTTGCGCCACTTCAACTGCAGCTCTCTGAACTCAGTCTCGGCAGCCTTCTGTCTGCTATCCTTGTCGGTGCCATTGGCAACACCAGCCTTGAGGATCTCTGCCAATTTGGACATTCTCTTGTTCATCGGAACCTGGATCAACAAAGCCCAAGCTGTGGTTGCGACATTCAAACCAAACGCGGCAGCGAGCTTGGGGAATTTGGCCTCGGCGATCAGGTTTCCGTCGCGGGCGCGAAGGAATGCGGTGCTGGTGAGGATAAGGTTGGAGAGCGAGCACAAGGCATTGAGGGGAGGGAAGAAGTGCTCGCTATTGTGGAGGAGGTAGGCGGTTTGTTGGGCTGTGTGGTGAATTGGTACGCCGACGACGTGGTCGGTCAGAGTGGGCATGATCAGAGGCGATTGCAGCACTGAACCACCAAAGTTGACGGCGGCGCCTAGTGTCGCGAAGATCTGGAGAGGTTCGAAGAACCAAGGGTTGCTGACGATGTTCGATGCTAGAGCGGCCATGACTGCTGTGTGTTTGGTTTGTTCAGTGGTTTGTGTCTTGGTGATTTGAGCAAAGGGTTTGATGTGTTCGAGAGATAGCGAGAGTGTTGATCAAGTACTCTTCCTTGCCTGTTGAGAATATATACACTTCGGACTTCTACATGGGGCCGATGTCTGCAGAAACACATCCATGTTGTCGCATGTGAACGCGGAGGGATCATCATCACAGATCTTCGACATGCCGAGTCTTACCTGCATCATATCACCTGAGTTGAGCATGAAGACTGCAAAGAAACACCCCTGGTATCAACCAATTCATGTCTTCTCTTCCTGCAGTAAACACTCGGCCTGTACAAACATCTGGTGATACATGTGCGACCATGCTGATGCGGTCATGGTTTCGGTACGGAGAAGCGTGCAGATCCCGCATCTGTCTGCATCAAGAAATCTCCGAACCTTTTGTCGATCTTTACACACCTCTCCCTGACTTTACCTTTTCACAGAGTTGAATTCCTTCCTAGCAGACGTGCTTTAATTTGGTGAACGGTAGTTTCAATGCCTAAAATATACGAACGGCCATTGAGTCACGGTCTGTAACAAGTGCCCTTCACACATTTAACTCTAGGACATTGTGCTCTTTCTACCAAGCGCCTCCAATTCTGTCTGAACAAGGACCAGCTCTTCGAGATCGAGTTGCCGGGAAATATAGGTCTAGACGTAAGTTTGTGGTTTCTGATATGTATGATACCAATGTCAGCTCATCCTCGACCTCTTCGAACACCATGGTCTGAGTGCTCATCTATTTATTCTTTGAATTTAAATCATTTTTTCTCAGTAGCACGGAAAAAGACGGAGATAAAGGGTGAGGCTCAGCCAAGTCTTGGAGCGTGACCCCAGATTGCAGTTTGATGACGCTGGAAGCTTCGGCCGACTGTGCAAGTGCTCGTCGCCGCCTTCTTTCTTTCTAGCTAACTACCTACCTGAGCATCTCTTTGTTACACCCAGAACAAATCGACTTTTCCAGCCAACGCCTTATCAACACAGCGATGGCATCTACTGCAAAGTACCAGGCAGCGCCGACGCGCGACTCTTTCGAGGAGCAGGGCTACAGCCAGCCCCCTCCATCTTACCAGGCAGAAGCCTCTGGCGTTCCTGGAGTTCCTCGAGACGAGGACGACAACGTTCCCGATGACTTCAAAGTATGTTGTATCGCTATACAGAGCACGAGGGTTGTCTTGCTAACGTAGCACAGTTTGGTGGCTCTGTTGCCGAAGCAACTCTCGACATCCGCATGCAATTCGTCCGCAAGGTCTACTCTATCCTGACCGTCCAGCTTCTCGCGACCGCCGCTCTCTCGTCCGTCTCGTTCTTCAGCCCCGGATACAAGGCATGGATCCAGACCAACCAGTGGATGATGTGGGTTTCGCTGTTCGGTGCCATCGGCTTCATGCTCTTGACTTTCTGGAAGCGCAAGTCGTACCCAACAAATCTTCTGTTCCTTGCTGGATTCACCGCTATGGAAGCATACTCAATCAGTGTCGTCACATCCTTCTTCGAAAGCAAGATTGTGCTCGAAGCACTCATCTTCACGCTCGGCATCTTCATCGCACTCACTCTCTTCGCCTGCCAGACCAAGTACGACTTTACTAGCTGGATTCCTTACCTAGGCGGAGCTCTCTGGATTGTTATCATCTTCGGATTCATGGCAGCCTTCTTCCCTCACACCAGTACCATTGAGTTGGGCTACGGCATCGTTTGTGCGCTCATCTTCAGTGGCTACATCCTCGTCGACACCCAGCTTATCATGAAGCATTACCATGTCGAGGAGGAGATTGCCGCTTCCATCTCGCTCTACCTTGATATTATCAACCTGTTCCTGGCTATTCTCAGAATCCTGAACAGCCAGCAGAACAACTAGAGTGGAGCTATAAGCCTATCGAAGTTGAATAACCTGACACATTAATTGATGAATGCGGAGTTTTGGGTGGTGGGATTCACTGGGTAGCTGGTTTTGGATGGGGTTGGGTTCTTTTAGTTTTGCAGTCATACCAAATATACACAAGTTTCATGCTGCATTATTTCCGAAGTTGTTATCAGATGGATGTGGTCGTCGCCAACTCGGACCATGTCACAAAGTGTCTCAGGCCTGGTCCCCCTCCACCGCACTCGGCCGGGAGCCAATGGGATTCGTGCTCGGTGGACTCGGTGGAGATGGTAAGCTCTGGCGCAAGGGTTAAAGGGGGTCGCCAAGGGTCTGGGGTTGGCGGCGTTGCAATCGACTTTTTGATCGTTTCAACCGCTGGGTTTTGATACGCGTGTCTTCAGCCATTCACTGCCACGCGCATTAAATCTTTGCTTTCCGAGAGGGAGCTGCTTCTTGTTCGGCCTAATCGCCAGCTTCCATTTCGCACCACATTGGTCTTTCTTGCACTCGGTGTTTTTGTGTTTGTGCTAAGCTAGACGCCCACTTCTCCGGCTTTACCATCGTCTACTCTAGACCGTTGAAAGCCAACTGGCCGAACTCTTGCTCCGTCGACTGCAAAACTCGTCCACACTCACTCTCGCTCAAGCCCGTCAATGCTGCTTGTCTGATTTGCTGCATTCCACTGTCCATTTTCGCCAATGGCTTCGGTCGCTTCCTCTACCGCTAAGGCGGATGCCCAATTGCTCTCGCAACATCTCAACATGCCCACTTGCAACGCCAGATCACAGCTCAAGAAGAGATCCAAGAGGAAGCATGAGAGCCTCTCAAGCTCTCTGTGCGCGACCCTCGTTGAGCATCAATTAGGTATACCTCTACCGACTACACCAAGCCCTGATACGAGCAGAGCAATGCTGACCTATCTCAGGCCTGTCGATCAACGTCCTCATGCTCCTCGTTTTAACCCACGTCTGTTTCCCGAGCCTCCGATCCTCGACGATCCAATACTTCACCCTGTCCTACTACGATGCTCAAACCGGTCTCTACAACCCCGGTTGGCAGGACTTGAAGTTTGTCTCGCTCTGCATCATCGTCTTCACCGCTCTTCGCGCAGCCGCCATGGACTACGCCCTGGTCCCAATGGCCAGAAAATGCGGTATTCACAAGAAGAAAGCCACCATTCGCTTTGCCGAGCAAGCTTGGTTGGTTCTGTACTACGCTACTTTCTGGTCCCTCGGAACTGTGCGTATCTCCACAAACCTACCATATTGTGTGCTACAATAGCTAACACAAAAAACAGTATCTCGTATACGAATCTGAATACTTCAACAACCTGCCCGCAATGTGGTCAGCTTTCCCGACACGCTCCATGACTGGTCTTTTCAAACTCTACTATCTGGCTCAATTCGGCTTCTGGTTGCAACAGATCATGGTCATCAATGTGGAAGAGCGCAGAAAGGACCATTGGCAAATGTTCACCCACCACATCATTACTTGCTTGCTCTTGATTGGCAGCTACGGCTACTATCAGACGAAGGTCGGCAATGTCATCTTGTGTCTGATGGATGTCGTCGATTTGGTATTCCCTGTAAGTTTCACACCCGCTGGATCATTCCTGCCAAGTGCTGACGATGGCTGTGCAGATTGCAAAGCTGCTCAAGTACATGGGCATGCAAACCGCTTGCGATATTGCCTTCGGTGTTTTCATGCTTTCGTGGTTCGTCGCCAGACACGTCTTCTACCTCGCCGTCTGCTGGTCCATCTACGCCGACGTCCCTGTCGAAATGCCCTACGGATGCTACAATGCCGTGACTGGCGTCAAGACCTCCGAGGATGGCGGCAATGAGGTCCTCTCGAATGTGTTGCACGCTTACACCAGCGGCAACGCCGACGTATGCTTCAACGAGAAGATTCACTACGGCTTCCTAGGCCTGCTACTCGCCCTCCAAGTCATCACCATCATCTGGTTCGGCATGATCTGCCGCGTCGCATACCGTGTGGTCCTGGGCAAGGGAGCCGACGATACCCGTTCAGATGACGAGGAAGAAGAAGAGGAAGAGGAGGAAGATACCCTGGAAACCATCAGAGATTTCTCTACAAAGGAGCCCGAATTGCGATTGGCACCGCAAGAGGAGGAGGTGGGCGTTGAGAGCCTACGATTCACACGCAGACCCAGCCCAGCGGCCAAGCGAACTTCTGATAAGCCCCGTGCAAGCGGTATCAGTATACCCGGCAACCACAAGGATCTTTTGGGCCGCATCGGTTGCGATAAGCCAGCAGGCGGGTCTTGAGAGCTTGCTCTGTCTGCTTATATCCCTGTTTCAGCATTTCTCAGTTTTCATGTTCGGATGTTTTTGTTCTTTTGGAGTTTCTCTTTCCATCATGGTTATGTTTTTCTGTTTTCTATTCCAAAGCCTCTCAAATGACGTACGATGCATCATGGTTCATTATCTCTTAGATGGTTGTCAACTTCAATCAAAGATAGAAGAAGGTGGCCTTTTTTACGAAAAAGTAGAAAGAAAAAAGGTTGATGCGGTTAATGAGGAACTTCATCATACTAAAACCTATATTTTTACGAAAGAATGAAAAAAACATATTCACAGAATCTACATTCCTCCAGAGCATCATCTCACTTTCCTATCTAGATATCGTTGAGTCGTTCATATCAAAGGGTTGTGTCTTAGCGTGTTGTCCATCTTCCTTCCTCAGCAGACAGACCATCACGGATCTGAGCCACGGCAACGCCTACCTGATCAACCAACATGCCTACATGACCATATCACGTTGCACAGAATACACGAATCCTCAAAGCCGAGCTACTGTGCAAGAGACATTGTATAAATTTCTAAGAATCGCAACCGCCGAGAGATAGGAGGAAGGAAGCAAGTTAAGCAAAAAACAAAGAAAATCAGACAATTGCAATCATTATCCCCAGCTATTCGTAGCATCGAGAAGAAAAGAGCTCGTGAATGTGTATCGATTCGCCATGCTGTTCGTTTCATGTCGTTAAGGGGGCGTAGTATCTGCTGCTGCTGAAAGCCGCCATGCCATTGCGTTTTGAACCAAAAAGGAAGACAGAGCAAAAAGAAGAAAAGGAGCTAAAGAATCACAGTGAAGAAGCCTTCTGGTAGCAAAGCAGAAAGAGTCCAAGCTAAAAGCAAAAGCAAGAGTCGTATGACTAGGCTTACTCAACGGTACCTGCCTGATCGCTTCGAGTCGTAGATGACCTCGCGTTCGTAGATGCGCTCGTCGTACTTGGAACGAGGCTTTGCAGGTGGCGAGCGAGGCTTAGGGGGTGGCAGTCGTTCGAGTTGTTCGCGCTCCCACTCGATCTCGCGAATACGGTCACGACGTTCGCGACGGATATCTTCAGAGAGCTCAACAAGTTGAAGGACGTTTTCCTGTATTGCGAATGTTAGCATGAATGTCTTGTCCGTGGTTGTTCGAGAACGTACGTATTTGAGGTATTCCATGACGTAAAAGAAGTGTTCAGAGTCCTCGTATTGATAGCCCATCTCCTCAATGGCTTCTTTGATGACTAGGTCTTTGGTGACTTCGGTCCACATGTCTTTGGTAACCTTGCGTTTCTCCTCTTTGCGCTCAGGTGCGGGACCGCCAGGACCAAAGTCGGTTATGAACTCTTCGTCGGCGGTGTAGAACTTGCTTCTTCTGGATCCGTTGTATTGCTGCCAGGTGATGTCTTGTCGACCACCTCCTAGACCATCCATCTGCACCCTTCTGGTACCGGGAGGAACGTCGACTAATCCCCAATCGCGGGTTGCGCCATTGTGTGCTTCGCCCATGTAGCCACGCTCGAGTGCTTTGCGGTTGTAGTTTTCGGCTTCGGCGGCGATCTCATCATCATAGCGACGTTGGGGCGCAGAGACTGAGCGAGAGCGTGTCAGCTCAACATTGCGCTCTATCTCCGGTTCACGCGGACGTGCTGGACGAGAAACTTCGCGCTCGAAGGTGATGTTCTCGTCGTACCCTCCGTTGCGAGTGTTGCGTCTGCGAATCTCAATCTCAAGACTTTCGTCTCTGGGTGCAGGAGGTGGGCTTGGTGGTGCTGGGGGAGGACTGGGTTCAGGTGAGCGGACTCGTTCCACGCCATGGTCGATGTGTCTGTGATGCGTAATAATTTCCTGAATGATAGGCGGGCGGACAATGGGCTCTGGTGGCGGTGGTGGCATGGGCTCAGGAGAAGGCTCTCTGACTGGTTCGGGGCTGGGCTCGCGAGGAACGGATCTCTCTCGTCTTCTTATGATGATCTCTTCCCTTTCGTCTCTCATGGGAGGAGGAGAGGCGCGTTCATGCTCGCGGCGACGGATGATGATTTCTTCGCGGTCGTCTCTTGGAGGTGGTGGAGAAGGCTCGCGACGTCTGAATAGCCATTCTTCTCTTTCGCGAGCCACTGGACCTGGACTGCGTCTACGAGGGGGTGGCAGACTGCGCTCACGCTCACGTATACTGATTTCTTCTCTTTCCACGTTGCGTACACTGCGGGCTGGAGGAGGTGGAGAGCGTGTTTCTTCATGGCGGTAGATGAACTCTTCGTCGGCGACTTCTGATCTCGCAGCTTCGGAGCGAGGAGGTCGACGGTCTCCAGCACCCCTGCGAAAGACTATATCGGGAGGAGGGCCTCGAGGTGGTTCCGGGTCTCTTTCTCGCTCTGGTTCTCTTCTGCGAATCAAGATGTCCGTCTCTTCGACTTCTCCACGATCTCTTTGCCGAGGGGGACGTGACTGATCACGCTCACCACGTCTAATGATGATTTCTTCGCGCTCGACATCTCTCGGATCTCTCGAAGGTGGTGGTCGCTCTCGAGGTTCATTTCTGCGTTCCCTAATCACAAGCTCATCCCTCTCAACTCTTTCTGGAGGACCACCTCTACGCGACATAGTGTCTGGATCTCTACGGGAGACATAGTCGGCATAGTCGTCGGGCTCGCGGTTCTTAACCACAAGTGGGCCGGCATTCGTTCGTCCATAATCATCGTGGAGGAAGTCTGGAAGTTTTGCGCCGCGGGTGCTTCGGCGGTCGCTCACGACAGTTTCCGGGCGGTCAGCATAGCGGGTACGGTTGATGTCGACTTCGATGTCCTCGTAGTTGCGCGCAGGTCGAGGTCTCGCATAGGGATCGCGTTCACGGTCGTCGTAGACATCAGGAGCAGGATAACGCCGAGACATGACGGGGTGTTGGCTCGTCGCCGGGACGTTTTGAAACGGTCAGAAAGTGAACCTGAACTGACGAGTCAAGCCCAACGTGGGGAAATGTCAAAACCCACAAGCGACGAGAGGGCAGAGCGATGCACAAGCAGGCACTCCGAAGGTGAGAAGCAGAGTCGTCACACGAGAGCTGCTAACTCGGTGAGCGGGAAACAGACGACCAGAACCTGGAACAGTGGAACTGGAGAGGCTGGTGGGTGGTGGGGGCCATTCGTTTGTGGCTGCAGATTGGTGCCCAAGCGTCTGCACACTTGACGTATTGCTCTAGACCTTGATTTTGGCCTAAGAGATGAGTGATGAGGGCCATAGTTACTCAACTGAGAATCTCAGTGAAAGTGCAAGGGATCTACATGACTTTGTGCATTCTGATAGCTACATATCGAACTAGTTCTCACGAGGAAAGAACCAGATGCTTTTGAGTCTCACCAAGCCCTCTTTAGCTCGAGCAGAAGTTTTGCTCTTCCGTGGTCCTGCTACAACACATCCAAACACTGAGCTGAGCATTCTATACTGGAAAGAAAGTGTCCTCGTACCTATACAACT
Source organism: Aureobasidium sp. EXF-12298 (assembly GCA_024195555.1). Taxonomy (NCBI): domain Eukaryota; kingdom Fungi; phylum Ascomycota; class Dothideomycetes; order Dothideales; family Saccotheciaceae; genus Aureobasidium; species Aureobasidium sp. EXF-12298. The sequence goes on along the minus strand of SWBJ01000254.1, from coordinate 45,438 downwards.
TGGAATGGCTTTCTGTCAAACCAAGGCTTGTTTCTTGGTCGAAGGGTCGAGCCTTCCCGAACTGAAGTGGGGCTATCCCGCAACCTTCTTGTTTCAGCACAGGTCATCTCTAACGTTGACAACAGACGACAACGCAACACCTCATACTCTCAGACGACATCTATTCTTCCATTTCCAGACAACATTAATTCCCCTTGTACAGTAGATGTCGATTCTGGTAATATACACAACGACAAACTCTCCGATCATCCTGCAACCCTTGTGACTGCCTAGTGGCATGTGATTCAGGGTCATCTACTGCCCCGGATATCTGGACTATCTATCAAACAGCATCACAGTGTCTTTGATATTGGCATTCCAACCTCTTTTAAAGCCGATCGGACCTCTATGGAATGCTCATGAATCATAAGTCCTGTGTCGACCCAACTTTCAAATAGGAGCACCCAACACACGCTCTAGTAGCACGGTCAATACCTTACTCAGACATGGACACTCGACGTCCCATCAAGGATTCTGCCGAGCCAAGGGTGCTGTCAGTAGCCTTCAACAACGATTGTACTAGATTCGCCTGCGGATTGGATGATGGCCTGAGAAGTGTGTACCTAGGTCCGATCTCACTCATCAGGCAATAGCTGACCATACTCTATAGTATTCCGTGCCAAGGACTGTATAAGGACAATCAAGGAAGGCATGTCAGCGCTTTCGTATCGATAGAATACATATCTGACTTTCATTAGTACCTCGACCCGGACATGGTCTCGCTATTGTAGAAGCTTTGGATGATAGATATGCGGCCTTGGTGGGTGGCGGAAGGTTGCCAAACTCATCGCCTAACAAGGTATGTTCCAGACTACGCGTTAAGGCTATATATGCTGACCACATCAAGCTTGAGTTCTGGGACCTCGTCGAGAAGAAAAAGTTAAAAGAGCTTAACTTTGGCGAACCCATCATCGCCATCCGAGTAACCGCCAAATACTGCATTGTCGTCCTAGTAGATCGAAGTATATCTCTGGAGTACACCAAAGATCCTGAAACTGGATCATTCAACCTAGCTACGGTCAAAGCACTGTATCGAACCGCAAAGAATCCCTACGGTCTCTGTTGCGTCAGTGGTGACACGTTAGCGCTACCAGGGGAGACACCTGGACAAGTTCAAGTCTTGATGCTCTCTTCGAAGGATAAGAAAGTCTTCAAGGCTCACGAGCAATCTCTGAGACAAATGGCTATGAGTAAAGACGGCAACATCATTGCCACAGCTAGTCAGCAAGGCACTATCATCCGGATCTTCAGCACTACGGATCCAACAAAATCGACTGAATTGCGTCGAGGCCTAGAGTCCGCATCAATATGGGGCCTCGCCTTCTCCCCCTCAGCACATTTCATCGCCTCCACTTCCGACAAAGGTACTTTACATATCTGGGATCTTCGTGCCCCGAGAGCACCAGAAGAGCGCAGCCGACAGCCACCCGAACAACGAAAACGCAACTCTCTTAGCCGCGTTAACCACGACTACGATACAATATCTCACGCTTCTGGATCTTCATCACCACTCCCTGGCGCTGTGACTACGGCAGCAGGAGGATATATGCTACCACCGCCAGACCTCCGTCATGCACCACCTGCCACCGCTCCCTCACTCACATCAATCTTCAGCGGTATGGCGAAAGGTACGAGATCATCCACATCGATCGAGTTTACCATCGGTTCAGATCCGCCAAACTGGCAAGGTCAGCCGCGTTACACAAACACAACGCTCCCTAATGGGCAAACTGCCAAGCTCAAGGTGGACAATGTAGCTGTGCCCGGTAGGCCGGATGGCAAACCACCGAAAGGAGTGATTGCCTGGGACCCAGAAGGTGGAGACAGAAGGTTATGGATTGTGGAAGGTGGAGCAGATGCTAGATGGGAGGTGTTTGAACTGGCAGATGACTTGACTACAGGCGGTGTCAGGGTTGCAAACACGGGTTTCAGAAACTACCTCACCAGGCAGTTTCCCGAGAGGAGTTGAAAGGAACCGTAGCTATGTAGCTGTTGATCAAACCGGCTGAGCCTTTTCTCGAATATGATCACATAATAACCCGATGGCTTTGTACAAGCTGCAGGCAAGGGGTCCATTTGAACTGGGTATCAAACATTCCAATCCTTGTTTACGGCTCTTGACCAGCTCTATCTGCTAATACTCTATACACCAGCATCTCTCGTAGGTCGCGGACTATTTTGGGCACTGTTTGCACCTCTTCCACCTTTCATCAAGCTCGCAAAGTAGGCTTCCAAGTTCTCAGTCGGCAGGTCTTTGGCAGTGTCTTGCGTTGTACTATTCGACGACGCAGGAGCCGGCGATTGAGGACTAAACGGCGTTGTGATGCCAGCTGGACTTGGTGACGCAACAGGTTTATTGCGTTCCTGTTTTAGAAATCAGTAAAAAGATTTTGGAAAGCAGTGGAGGTGGAGTTAGATATACCTTTAAGCGTCTCAGCACTTCATCGGCATCGTATTGGATACCACCCATGTTAAACTGAACAGGTCCCACATGCTCAGCCATAGCTCTGGAGCCCGAGTCATCGATGGATGAATGTGATGGTGTACTAGGTCCATTAGCCACACGACGTGCTTCACGAGCTTTCTTTGCTGCTTCATCTTCTGCGCGATAACGATCTAGACTTTCTGCTTGAGCGGCCAGGAAAGTTTGATCAGGTGTACATTCCACCCCTAGCTTTGGCTGTGAGGGAGCAGGTGGATGTGGGTTTTGGATCTGTTGTTCGTAGAGAGAGATTGTGGTGTCTTGGTCTGAGGAAAGCGTAAGTTCTGCTCCGCCTGTGGTTTGAGCTTCGGGTGTGGAGGGCAGAGTTGGAGAAGAGGGAGATGAGGGAAGGTCTTGGATTTCTACGCCCCAGGCACGGCTGATGCCTTCGACGTCGAAGCCTTCGCGTAAGACGCGGATCTTGCCCCAGCTGTCCCATCCTGGTGGTACGAGGACTCTGTCGCGATCGACGACGTTGTGTTTTGGTGGGCCGTCGGGTGAAGTGTTGACGTCTAGGGCGTGGTGGACGAGGGGTTGTAATGAGCCTGGTTGGGCGGGCATGGTGTAGACGAGACCGGCACCGTGTTTGAGCAAAACGGTCCGTAGGAATTGCAAGATATAATCGAAGTGTGCCTCACGGTATCCACGCTCTTTCTCCAAAGATTCAATGTGCTGAGCGTTCTGGCAGACGACCAGGAGGGGCAGGCCTAGCGGGTCGTCGTGCTCGCCAGGACCCAGAGGTAGAGGTGTGTGATTATCGGTCATGCTCGTGGCAGTATCACGATGGCGGCGTTGTTGACTCGCTGCCATATTTTCTTGCAGAGCGACCTGAGCAGGTTCGTCGAGCGAGGAAGTTACGAGATTGAGTAGGCGGACCCATTGGCGCAGAGTGTGAATGAAGTCCCATGGTTTAGCCCAATCGAGTAGGATTACGGCAGCAGTATTGGGAATGGCTTGAGGAGTGAGAAGGCGGGCGAGCAGAGGCGCATACTGCTTGTCAGGAGTGCTCAGGGTGTATAGCGACAAGCGAGCAACCATGTCGTCGTGATCCGTGTCGAGGAGGTTTTGATAGGTATAGCCCAGTCCGAAGCGGGTAGCGAGAACAGGAGTGGCATTCTTCTGGTCAGGCTTCCTTAGGCGACTTGTCTTTTGCTGCTGTTGTTGTGCTAGAGAATCGACAAAGTCGCGCTGAGAGTCGATGGAGCCGCCCAAGACGATCAACTTTTTGTCGGGCAGCCTCTTGCCGCTAGCCACCTTGTCCAGCAGGGTAGACCACATATCCTGTTCGCTGCTCCCCGGCCGGGATTTTGACTGAGAGCGCGCCATGGTCGTGGTAGCTTGCGACGGGAGTGTCGTGTTTAAGATGGTGTTTACTACAGCTTCAAGGCGGTCAGGGTCAAGGCCAGGGTCACTCGGGGCTTTTTGTGAAACGCCTTTCACATGCCATCAAGGTCTGGACTTTTGGAGCCGAAGCGTCATCACCAACTTTTTCCCTACGCGTCCCTCCATCGCACGTCAAAATGAATCAGATTAAACAGGTCCAGCGCCTCAACGAGCGCGAACTCGAAAAAGTCGTTCCCTCCAATGCATCCTGGCATACCGACTACCGCGACACGGCTTACATCTACGTTGGCGGCCTCAACCTCGACCTATCCGAAGGAGACATCATCACAATCTTCTCCCAGTATGGCGAGCCCGTCTGGATCCGCCTCATGCGCGACAAGGAAACTGGAAAGAGCAAGGGCTTTTGCTGGCTGAAGTACGAGGACCAACGGAGCTGCGATCTAGCTGTCGACAACCTCGGCGGCGCAACCGTCATGGGAAAGATGCTCGCCGTCGACCACACAAGATACAAGAAGCGGGACGATGAGGATGAAGATGAAGGATACGTTGGCCAGGACAAGCAAATCGCCGGCGCAGACGCCGAAGAGTCAGAAGCCGAAGAGGAAGCCAGGCCTCTAATCAAGGAAGAGCTTGAATTGGCCAAACTCATGCGCGACATGGAAGACGACGACCCCATGAAAGCATACATGATTGAGCAAAAGAAGGAAGAGGTCGAGAAGGCATTGGCAAAATCGACATCCTCCAAGAAACACGACGACTCGCGCCGCGAAAAGAGACACCACCGCTCAAGACGCGACCACGATGAGGATAGACACAGGAGGCACAGAAGAGATTCGTCACGCGACCGTACGAATGACAGACGCGACCGCGGAGATGACTACCGATCACATAAGTATCGCTCAGGCTCTCCTCGTCAGGACCGCTCGGAGTCTCCCAGGAGGGATAGGCATCGCTCTACCAGAGACCATCTTGACTCTCCTCCCAGACGCGAAAAAGAGAGTAGGCGAAGAGACTACTCGAGGTCACCTACTCCTCCGGCCAAAGAACGCGACTACAAACGTAGAGAACGCAGGCGTTCATCTACTCCACGCCGCAAAGACGACTCACGAAGCATATCTCCTAGACCTAGACGCTAGTAACATCAAGCTCTTGTACATATCCAAAGCTACTCTTGACCAACTCTGGTCCGAGCAAAGTAATATGAAATTTATTTGTTGATCAGTTTGTTTGCGCAAAGTCAGCACACAACCGCCGAGGACGAAAATTGTTTCGAGTAAGAAGGTTCTGAAGATTGTACATATATACATGATATCTGATAGAGAGTGACTAAAACATTAACGCTACCTTAAAAACACACAAAAAGCCATAAATTCATCTCAAAAATCCATCATCCCTCTACTTGGGCTGGCAAGCAGCAGCAGAATCAGTAGCGTTGGAAGAAATGTACGACCACTCGATGGTGTACTTGTCAGAACCACGGTACTGGCCAAAGTTGGTAGCATACTTCGAAGGCCAGCTGTGGTCGTACAGAGCACAGTACTGACCAACAGCCTCTCCGTTCTTGAGCAGCATGTAAGTGTTGTAGTACTGGCAAGTCTTAATGGCAGCACCGTTGGATGGGGGGTGAGCGCGAGCGTAGTCGGCTTGAGCGGTGCAAGCAGCGGCACACTTGGAAATGTCGAAGGGTCCCTTTTGGAAGATGCGGACGCCGAGGTAGGTGTCCTTGCCGTTGCAGTCGAAGGGTGCGTTGATAGCAGCTTTACCAAGGTAGATGGGATCAGTGTAGCCGGGGGGTGTGACGATCTTGTTGGACACATAGCCGTTTGATCCAGCAATTACGACGTGGAAATCCTTGCGCCATTGGCCATTGTTCTTGGCATTGGATGTGGTGACAGGGCCTCCCCAAAATACACACTTTTGGACGATTAGCATCCTCTCAGGAAAGATAGTGAAGGGGGAGAATTTACCTTGATGTTGGTGGTCGAAGCTGGGTTGTTGCAGGAAGCGTCGTTGGGGTTGACGGTAGGGTCACGCTCAAAGTAGATGTTGAAGGCAGCACATCCCTCGATGGCATCGCACTTGGAAGCACAGGTCTGGGTTGAGTACTCGTTGAGCAGAGTGTAACCCATGTAACCATAGGCGTTGTTGCTAGCCTGCAAGTCGGTGAAGGAGTTGTAGTATCCCTCAGGAGTCGAGGCAGACTTGGCTGCAGTCGAGAAGTCACCGTAGGCAAGGAAGGCCTCGGGAGTATCAGGGCTGACAGTTGGGCCAGCACCGAGAGGCTGAGGCTTGCAGGTGACAGCAGCTGCGCGAACCTTGAGACCAGTTGAGGCATCAGAGTCGACACCAGAGGCCTTGACCTCAGCAGCTACTGAGGTGGCAGCGGCAGAGGGCTCATATGCAACAGTGCTTGCCTTAGCAGCAACATCGACAACAGGAATGGTAACAGTTGGGATAGGAGCCAGAGCATCAACGGCGGCCCAGTCAATCTCTTGGGGAAGAGGGTTGGCGACAGCCAGAGCTGCAAAGGCAGCAGCAACGGTGAAGGAACGCATCTTGTATGGTGGATTGAGAACGAAAGTAGATGAAGTGGAAGATTGGATTGAAGCAGATGCTTTTGGTGCTGATGCTCTTTCAACTTACCGGGCTATGGGCGTATATATATATACTTGAACCTGGAGGGTGTCCACTCTAATCACCCTATGACACTCTATCCTGCAAACGAGCATCACCGCATCTCATTCGGCAACACACAAGCCATCCAAGATCCTGAACAGAACTCAAACGAGTCCAGGCCAAGGCAGGATCGCGAGTAAGACTGCCCTCGAGTGCTTGCCGAGAATAGCAGGCGGGTGCTGATGTCAAGCCAAATGCAGAAAGTGGAGTCCATCTTGACACGAAGGAACAGAGCAATTGTGGTATAGAGAGCACGGATGCTCGCGATGAGAGTCTGATCAGGGAAGGATAATGCGACTCTGCAGGGTGCTATTACGGTGGCTGACTCTAAATCAAGCCCAGAGGTTGTAGGAGTCTGCCGTTCGAGGGGCCCTTTGCTTGGCATGATGGCCAAACTGAACTTAGTTCTCACTATGGGGCTTCCTGGTTTGGTACGCCTGTCTTGTTAGTGCAGAGGAGGCAAGTTTTCCCCTTGGTCGTGCCGTGCGGTGCCTGTTGCGTCGACGGATGATCTTCCGGGAAGGCAATAGAGAAAGAACTCTCCAGTCTTTCGGTCACAATTCATCTCGCTTCGCAACTTCGATTGATGAAGGCATTAATGCTGTGTCGAGAATCAGGCAAGGCGAAGAGAGAGGTCTGGGATCTTCGATGACGCTCAAATCCACTTGCGAGTCGTCTACCTTGTCCCCGCGCTTCTTCTGAGAAATGCGAGACCGTTTCCTAGATGGTCGTTTCGAGATCGACACGATGCTAAGTTTGGGGAGTGGATACTGAGCGGCGAGCGCGTGGAGAATGTCTTATCCAGCATCAGGGTACGCCAAGTCTTGATCTCATCGAGAACAGTTGATCATTGCCTGCTAGGTAGGTAGTCGCAACACACTGAGTCTACCCAGACTCGTGAAGTTCCAGAGGTAGCTTTGCCATTCGATGTCCTACTTGGAAGTTCTAATCGAGTTCTTCCTTGCAATGTCGAGCAGCGAGAGGCCTTCGCGCAGTTGCCAAAGTATAGCATATCAGATGTTGCATAAGATAAACGGTAAGTTCAGTAGCAACTTCCTACGTAGAATTACTTTTGCAGCCTCGTGTCACGATCGCGTTTCTATTCACCATGCAGCAGCAGTGTATTTTCAGCGCCTGGCTATGCCATTATGACTGCGCCGTGCCTTTGTGCGGGTCTGAAGGATTTGCCCCAGGCGCAAAACTACGACCCATCTTTTGAACCCTTGAATGGCGCTGGTTCCCGTGTCATTGTGGGCGGCTGAACAGAGACACTGTTCCACTGTGAAGATGTCTCGGACGCAACCAGAGAAGTCAACGATTGTCGCAAGGCGAGACTGCAACTGTCTCGGAATCCGGAAGACCTTCACACTGGAACTGCACGAGTCAAGCTTCCAGGGCATACCCATCAGACTTTGGAGTGGCTATGCCAGCCGACGGGCCGTCTTGTGTGCTGTCAAACTTGAATATTTGCTTTGCGACTACACGCGCCATAATTATCCTTCCGCGGCGGCCCTGAAAGCTCGTGTGCGTGTTGCGTTTACTCTTGCATGCTGAGCCCCAAATCGCTGCTATTTTCACTGGGCAAGGTGTTAATAGTGTCATGCACGTCGATCCTTAGTGTTTGCTTTCCTTTTGCGATCAGGATGTCATTGGTGCATCCACTGTTTGTCCACCGAGCCCTTTGGTCAGAGAGTGGATACTTTTCGAATAATGCAAAGCATTAATTCTCCGATGTGATTTTCAAGGAGTCAGGTCTATCATGATCTACCCGATCCAGTTATAGGTTAGTGGGTAGGACCGCAACGAGATTGTGCAACCCTTCGATTCTATATCGTATCTGATAGCGGCGCTTCGAGCAGCCTGTCTATCTCTGGAGCTGCGCGTGTAAAGATCAGGCATACGAGGAAGGCGATCACTTGAGTCGATGCTGACTTTTGGGAAATGACCGAGAATAGCACCAGCTCTGCTCCGTAGATTCGAGGTCAAGCACGCTGATCACCGCTGATGATCATTGTTCTCCGTTGATCTACAGAGTGTTGTGCAGATTTGCGGGTAGGGGTCGATCATTTTTTGCGTAAGGCACGAGACCAATGGATACTTTCGAGAGTTCTCGGCATGTTCATCAATCACGGGCTCGCCGAGAGGGCAAACCGACACCTCTGTTAGATTGGGTTCACGTCTATTGAACATTCCCGTCCTCTTCAGCTGCCACAAGACTATGCCACACAGATGAGACCAACCACAGATCGCTTGGAGACTCATCTGACGCCGAGAGATTATACGAAGGTGGATAGGAAACCATGGGTCATACTTCTTGTGCAGACAGTGATACTAGTATGGCATTGAAATGACTGACCCGAACTGACTGCAGCATGGTGGGATGAAGCTTGGTCGACATCCTACCGAGAACCTGCCACATGGCGCGGTATGTTGGAAACTTTCAATAGAAGGATCAGCAGGGGTGAGAGTTCAGATAGTGCATATTATAACATCACCAGGTCAAATTGCATGCGGATAGTACTCGAGTATTGGTTTTGAATTCATTAGTGATAGATTATTATGTGCATTCTTTTGTTCAACGAGCGCATGCGTTGGTCTTTCCAGAGCATCTTCGCTCATGCCAAGTCATGTGTGGCTCCAAACTATCATATTCATATCCTCATGAGGTCGGTATGAAGGCCATTAGATATTGGCCTTCTTCGGGAGTCATGCCAAACTCTGTTCGACCTTCTCCATGCAGTCGAAGAACTCATTCCAGTGGTACATGATAACGATGGCGCCACACTCCTCAGTCAGCATCTTGGCCATTCTGTCGATTTCTTCCTTGTCGTCGTAAGCACCGACGTAGCCGATCAGAGGAATCTTCGCGTTCTTGGCGGCAGTAGCTCCTGACTTGCTGTCTTCAATGGCTACACACTGGCTGGGCTCGACGCCAATCTCCTTGCATGCGTGGAGGTAGATGGCGGGGTCTGGCTTCGAGGTTGGCTTCTCGAGTGAAGTAGCAGCACTGTAGACGTGCTCCGCGGGGAAGAACTTGTCCTGGCCGACCTTGCGGATGGAAGCCTGGACTCTCGAGAGGGCAGATGATGACACAACAGCAAGACCGTACTTCTTGCTCTTGTACAGCTTCTCGAGGACTTCGGTAGCACCGGCACAGGGCTCGGCCTTCTTCTCCAGAGTCTCCACGACCTTGCCGAGTTCACGGTCAACGTATGCGTTGAATTCGTCCTCTGGGATCTCGAAGCCGTACTTTTTCTGCAGAGAGACCATCATGCCCCTGAAGTTTTGGCCGACAAACTCCTTGAGGAGCTGAGGGCCAGTGTAGCGGTCCGACTTTCCATGCTTTTCCAGGATCTCGTTGGCAAGTTCGGCACAAGCCTCGAACGCAAGGTGCTCACTCAGGACCAGAGTGTTGTCGCAGTCGAACAGAATCTCTTTGATCTTTTGTTCCAGTGTTAGCCAACGAAGCCAAGAGATGATGCTGATCCATAAGATGATACAGCCTATGAGCTGCTCGAAGTTGAAGAGCTGTTCGAAGATGAAACGTACCGGTGCCATTGCTGATGGTTTTGGAATGGTTGATGAGAAGGAATAGGGTATAAGTCGTAACTGAAGCGGATTACATGTACACGAAGCGAAAGGAAGAAAGTCACGAAGCGATGCGTTGTGCAATTAACAAAACAGCGTCTTGTTGATTCGAGTCGCACATCCCCTCATCGGCAACTGATCGACGTCACGCTTTCCCCTCCAACCAATCCGGCACGTCCGGGCTCTGACCAACTCTGCTGCATACCTACCACTCTCGAGCTTCGCATGAAGTTTCTTTGCGGAAAAACAACTTCTTGCTCATTCAAAAGCAAGCTTTTTGCCGATTATGCTTAGAGGCTTGCAGCAAGACAACAGAAAACAGCGAGAAGCGCTTGCGAAGCTGTCACAGGATTTCTGCTGTGTCTCCACGCGACAAGAGACAGCCATGAGCGGGGCAAATATCGCTTGAATCTATCGGCTAATGTGACGATCGAGCCTGCCATTCGCATTAAATCCTACCTGATGCAAAGAGTTATCTTGAATCGTTACTAGCCTTGTAGTTACCGAACAGCTTCTTGAACACCATTTCGAGCCTTCTTGAATCCGGAAACTCACTGTACAACTTGTGGCAGGTAGCAAAACCCTATGCCCTCAAAAATTCAAGCTATCTGTTTGACTCAATGCTTCCACCCGGTCGTGACACCGCATGTATCAAGGAGAATACAAGTCATTTGGCAAAGAAAAGCGTGGCTTAGTCGCACGAACACAGCAGATGCTCTGGTCCATACAGTGAGTCCGAAAAGAGATCGCCAGTGTACGGACGTAGAGACACCTACAGACGATCAGACAGAGTACTTTTTTCTTGTTCTAATATCTGCTCTTCAGCGCCGTGGTCGCCATCTCACTGATGCTTGTCCGACTCTTGTGCGCCCTGCTAACATTCTTCTTATTCCATACATGCGAGTCTACCAATCCGATTTCAGGCGCAGGAGACACGAAGACATAGACGTCCATACATGACAGAGTGCTTTTCTTGGTCAGCTAATGACAGGGTGATACATTTGAAAGCAGGTAGCATCGTTCAGTGAGAGATAGGTCCACTTTCGCGTCCTCCCTGACCTCCGCCATCCTGAGGGCCGACTAGTCTTCTCCTGTTCTTGACAATCAAAAACCCACGGGACATACACCTACTTACTTTCTTATCACGGCGTTCGATCTCTTGCTTGTCTCGCAGGAAGGTTGCCAATGGTGAGTGGTAGGTATGGCTGTCGACAAAGCATGCCTCTGCTGTCCAATCTTCTTGTCAAAAGCTATCCTTAAGAGGGCTTATGTGTAACAAAGTAGAGCAGATGGGAATTGAAAAACCATGGTCAGGGTGGCCAACCTGACTTGAAAACTTTTGGCTTCGAAATACCTGTTTTCTCCAGTTGCATGGGCAGTCCGGTCTTCACATCCAACCTCGATGCTGAAACCTGAATACTCTCCATTGCATCCATTCCAAATGAACGATCACACTCAACGAGAGCTTACGACGAGCCATACCCCAAGCTCGGTCACGAGTCTTGTCATTCGAACTCTCTACGGCGTAAGGCAACAGCTCTCTTGGCCTTCGGCATGGACGCGTGTGTAGTGGCAAAGACGTCGGCAACGAAGACTTTACAGCATCAAGAGCCGAACTTGTTGTTGGAAGCAGTCGAAGTGAGAGTGGCAGGCCATGACGATGCGAGGCTTCGGGCCGAAGACGGCAAAAGGTTGTTGCTATGGTTTCTAAAAACAGCACGGCCCCAAACGTATCGTATCCCGCAGCGTGTTGCGCAGTTGCAGTGCGGCGCATCACCTTGATAAACAAAAAGTCCATATCGATTGGCGAATCGCATGGCGCAGCAGAGTGGAAGCCATGCCGAAGAGAAAGATATCTTAACAAAAGACAAGTCTAGCGCCAAGGTGTATCCGATCTTACCGCAAAGGAGGATTGCTTAGTGAGGCTGTGGTAAGAGGGACGCGTTTCAGGGTTGGTGCATGTTCGGTGTGCAAGGAAGAGGGGAGGGGATGACTTCAGCTGCATCTGCTTGCTGTAGCAACGGGCCTTGATCTAGTGCCGCTTTCGCCAATCTCTTTTTCAAAACCTAGAATATATCCTATAAGTCTTTTGTTTGACCTACTCTTCGTCTGTCAGGTGCTTCGGAAGTATCGCAGTCGCAGTCGCAAAGCGCAAACGCCTCGAGTAAACAAACTCCACATCAGCCACGATCCATTCGATTCTCGGACTTTTGACAGGCGGGTACTTGAAGCGCTTCTGAAACCAGTACAAACAGCAAGAGAAAGGGAGAAGAAAGTGTTTGCGCATATTGATTGAAGTCGCGCATACGGGATATTGCAGAGAAGTGTCGCAGACATGTCGTACAACCGTCTTGGCCGTAAGTGCAACACCCAGCAGCCTGAGTGGAAAAGTTGGCAGGAGTGAAAGAGCAAGGATATGGCAAGAGTTGGGGAGTGTGGAGGGTGGGAGTGGCAGCATTCCTCAGACGCCTCATGTGGACGCTCCGTGTCGGGCACGCGTTTCACACACATCAAGAGGGAGTTTCGCTGACCGGGCCATCTTGTCGCAGCATACGGCCGTCATTCGCCTGACGAAGACGAAGCATACGGCGCCCAGTCGCAAAACCCATTCATGGATCCTCGCGCCGGCAGGTCACCGTCTCCTGGACATCCCCTAGAGTCGTACGCTCTGCACGACAACCCCTACACTCACGACGAACCGCTACACATGCCCATGGGTCCTGGTCCTCGTCCAGGCGCTTCGCCTATGCCTGGAACCCCCTCAGACAGACTTCAGGCTCAGCCTACAGTAAGCTCGACTAGACAGCTTTGAAATGTGCCTTGCTGACCAGGCACCACAGTTCTCAGTAGAGCACGTCCCCGGTTACGGCCATCACGACAGCTACGACTCGCAGCATTATCCTCCTGGCGACTACGCCCTTTCCCCCGAAGATCACCACGACGCATACCACAACGAGCCTTACCAACCTGCCCTTACTCCCAACGAGGAGCTATACGGTCCTCCGTCTGGCGAACAACGTCCCCACTACTGGCAAGATGAGGTCGACACACACCCAATTCTGCAACAAGATTCTGCCTACGGACCCGATCCGCATCAAATGCCTACCCCTATGATGGAAGAGGACATGCAAATGGAGATGAACGCAGATCAACCACAATCAGGAGGTGGTATCCGCAGATGGAAGACAGTCAAGGAAGTCCAGCTCTTCAACGGAAACCTGGTGCTTGATTGCCCTATACCCCCGAGACTTCTGAACCAGATCCAGCACGCTCAACCTCCTGAGCGTGACGAGTTCACACACATGCGCTACTCGGCTGCTACCTGCGATCCTTCCGAATTCTACTCGGAACGCTTCACCTTGCGCCAGAAGCTTTTCGCCAAACCAAGACACACCGAACTGTTCATCGTCATTACCATGTACAACGAAGAAGATGAGCTCTTTGCCCGTACTATGATCGGTGTCATCAAGAACATCGAATATATGAACTCGCGAAACAGCAGCAAGACTTGGGGAAAGGAGGCTTGGAAGAAGATCGTTGTCTGTGTTGTCAGCGATGGTCGTGCGAAGATCAACCCTCGCACTAGAGCCGTCCTCGCAGGTCTGGGTGTCTACCAGGATGGAATTGCCAAGCAGCAGGTCAACGGCAAAGATGTCACTGCTCACATCTACGAATACACCACTCAAATGACGCTCGAACTCAAGAAGGGTGTGGTCTCTGTTAAGAAAGGAAACACACCTGTTCAGATGTTGTTCTGTCTCAAGGAAAAGAACCAGAAGAAGATCAACTCTCACAGGTGGTTCTTCCAGGCCTTTGGTGAGGTTCTTGACCCAAACATTTGTGTTCTGATCGACGCGGGTACAAAGCCAGGAAAGGACTCTATCTACAAGTTGTGGAAGGCTTTCGACCTCGAGCCCATGTGCGCTGGTGCTTGCGGTGAGATCAAGGCTATGCTGGACCATGGTAAAACTCTCATCAACCCTCTGGTCGCTGCGCAAAACTTCGAGTACAAGATGAGCAACATTCTTGACAAACCTCTTGAGTCCACTTTTGGATTCATCAGTGTCCTTCCTGGTGCCTTCTCTGCTTATCGATTCATGGCTCTTCAGAACGACAAGACTGGTCAAGGTCCACTCGAAAAGTACTTTGCTGGTGAGAAGATGCACGGTGCCAATGCTGGTATCTTCACTGCCAACATGTACCTTGCTGAAGATCGTATTCTGTGTTTCGAACTGGTGTCAAAACGCAACTGCTCTTGGATTCTGCAATACGTCAAGTCGGCTACCGGCGAGACTGATGTTCCTACCGAAATGGCTGATTTCATTCTGCAAAGAAGACGTTGGCTGAACGGCAGTTTCTTCGCCGCAGTCTACGCTCTTGCTCACTTCCATCAAATCTTCCGCAGCAACCACTCCGTTGGTCGCAACTTCATGTTCATGGTCGAATTCTTCTATCAGGGTATCAGCATGCTCTTCGCTTGGTTTGCTATCGTAAGTTCCTTGACCTTTCTAAGCCCTGAATATTCATATGCTAACATATTGTTCTGTAGGGCAACTTCTTCCTCGTCTTCCGTATTCTCACAGGTTCACTCTCCGATCCGAGTCTCAACTTTCCACCCGGAAAAGTGTTGGGCGTACTGTTCGAATGGATTTATCTTGCTGTTCTGATCACTTGTTTCGTTCTCGCGCTCGGTAATCGTCCGCAGGGTTCGAATAAGTTTTACATGACTCAAGTCTACTTCTGGGCAATCCTCATGGCGTAAGTCATCAATATAACTTCAAAAAGATTTGACTAACACTCTCCTTAGATATCTCATGTTCGCAACCGTCTTCATCACAGTCAAGTCTGTGCAGGCACAACTCAAAGAACACGACCACTTCACGTTTAGCATGCTCTTCACCAACTCGCTATTCCTGACGCTCATCGTATCAATGGCCAGTACATACGTCCTGTACTTTGTCGCCTCGTTCATGTTCCTGGACCCTTGGCACATGTTCACATCCTTCTTCCAATATCTTCTCCTCACGCCGACATACATCAACATTCTCAACGTCTACGCCTTCTGTAATACTCATGACATTACATGGGGTACCAAAGGAGATGACAAACCAGAGAAGCTGCCCTCAGCAGTCACCAAACCAGGTGGTAAAGTTGATGTTACCATTCCGAGCGACGACCATGATCTCAACAGCCAATACGAAGAGGAACTTCGTGTTTTCTCTACGAAATGGACCCCTCCAGCCAAGGCTCCTTCTGCAGCAGAGAAGCATGAGGACTATTACAAGGGATTCAGAAGTGCCGTCGTCTTGGCTTGGATGTTCTGCAACCTTGCACTTGCCGCAGTCGTTCTCAACACAGGAGGTCTCGATCGTGTCTCGGTTGGTGTTCAAGACGACAACCAGCGCAGTACCATCTACATGAGTGTCGTACTCTGGAGTGTTGCAGTTCTCAGTGGCTTCAGATTCATTGGAGCTTGTTGGTTCTTGGTTGTTAGACTCATCAGGGGTGTTTAGATGCTGCGTTGTTCATGACGTCTCTCACGGAATAATGACTTGGGATTGATATCATGGTTATGCTTGATGATGTACTGTAGCGAGGCGTTCTATCAGGCTTTTCAAGTTCACTTTATGTTCTCTTCTACTCTTGTGTCTATCCTCTCAATGTGCTTTATGTGCTCTTGATGGTCCCTATGTTGAAGGTGAAACGTAAGCCATAAGGTGCACCATTCTTCAACGAGCACGGTACATGAAGGATGGCGTGTGGTCTGCAATTGGAGGTGTCAAGCTTCATTGTCTCAACACCGATGTCAATATGAACTTCACGGAACCATCATCTGGGAGCAATGCATGTTCAGGCTCATGTGGTGACAAAGGAAGCACACGAACAAGCTGATTATGGGCGAAGAAACTGCTCTAACGTTTCTGTGTACTGCTAGCACATGTTTGTCTTCACATAGCAAGCAAGATCAAGCAAGTTCAAGCAAGAGCTTCTTCCGCATCGATCTGGAATATAAATCGTCACTGAACCATCGAGAGAATATCTTTTACTCTTCCGATCCATTGATCATTCTGTCTGTGTGCTCTTTCTTATATTGACTTGCCATAACTCGAGAGAAGAAGGCGTCAACTCGATCTTCCCATTTCCGTCTTCCAAGCTCACCACACCAGCGCCTTCCTCTTCTGACCGTAGACTTCCGCTCACTGCTTGTTGTTGTTGTTGTCGTCGTCGTCGTTGTCGCCCCTCACAACAGAAGTGAAAAGACGCGCTGCGGATTCTCCTGCTCTTCTCGATACTTAAGCCCTCTGCTCTTCCAACTAAACCTTCCCTTCTTCCTTCCAGTCCACCGCACCTCGACCTCTCGACGTGCACTTCTTCTCTCAGACTCAGGTCTTCCTCTTCAACATCCTTCTTCAATAACACACACCACTCATCCATCATCATGTCTGAATGGGACTCTGCTGTCCGTAAGTATCCACAACGTTTGCGCACATCGCAGTGCGCCTTCGCACAGTCAACCTTCTTGGTCCTTCCTTATGCCACCTGCCTTCCACTCCTCATCACTTACATCGCTCCTTCCACCATCACTTGCCTTCATTCATCCTAGCTCTTCCAATCCATACACTCGTCGAGCGCACCCACCTTCTCCAAGACGCGTCACTAACATCATCTGTAGCTTCTGGCTGGGAGGAGCCCACCACCGGCGCCAACACCGCCAACTGGGTCGAGACCACCGCCGCTGCAGGCATTGACGCCGAGTACTCAGGCATGGACCCTGAGGCCATCTCCAAGCACGATGGCGGTCCCGGAGATGATACTTGTCGCAAGTGAGTCAAAGCCGCACTGCCCTTTCCTTCTCGTTACTAACACAGTCGCAGCTGTGGCCAGTCTGGTCACTTCTCTCGCGAGTGCCCTGAGCCCCGTCAGAACTCCGGCGAGTGCTTCAACTGTGGTGAGACTGGACACAACAAGGCCGACTGCCCCAACCCTCGTGCCGAGCGTCCTTTCACTGGCACCTGCCGCACTTGCGGTGCTGACGGCCACCGCTCTTCCGAGTGTGTTGACGCTGTTTGCAGGAAGTGCTCCGGTACTGGTCATACCGCTGCTGCTTGTACCGAGAAGTACAACATCTACCCTGAAGGTCTTCCTGACAACTCCGATGCCGACCAGGCTTGGGAGAACCTCAACGCCGCCAATGACACTGGCGACGTTGACGACTTCATTCAGGCCTTCTGGGCCTACTGCAAGCTCGCTCCGGAGCTCACCCTTGTCCAGCTTGAGGAGTGCTTCCGCGAGACCGACTTCAAGTACTACCTCGTCGCCAAGGAGCAGACCGTTCCTTCCAAGGTCCACACCAACGTCGACCTCCAGGGCAACGCTGACAAGAAGTACCAAGTCTCGTTCCAGAAGACTCTCAAGCCTCGCCGTGCCATCCTCGCTGAAGGCTGGCCCAAGAGTGCTGAGGAGAACCTTGAGCGTCTGCAGGATGCTGGCTTCTCCATGGACTGCTTGAAGCCCTACTGCACCAACTGCGAGGAGGTTGGCCACAGCATGAAGCTATGCCCCCAAGAGAAGCAGGTGGTCGAGAAACCCAAGGTTACCTGCTCCAACTGCAGCAACGAAGGCCATTACATTCGCGACTGCCCCGAGCCTCGCGCTGTTCGTGGTGGCGGCGGCGATGTCGAGTGCAAGCACTGTGGCGAGCAGGGACACTTCGTCAAAGACTGCCCTACCAAGGTAAACTTCCAGCCTCTCGTTGTCAATTGATGGTTACTAACAAGTCAAAGCCTGCCGAGAAGTGCCGCAACTGTCAGTTGGAAGGCCACAGAGCCTCCGACTGTACCAATGAGCGTGTTATCATCTGCCGCAACTGTGACAAGCCTGGACACACTGGTCGTGACTGCCCTGAGCCCACCAACATGGTAAGCTTGTATGCAAAAGACCTACTTTGATCAACACTGATAGAAACGACAGGCCAACGTCCTTTGCCGCAACTGTGACAACAAGGGCCACTTCTCGAAGGAGTGCCCTGAGCCCAAGGACTGGAGCAAGGTTCTGTGCCGCAACTGTCAGCAGCACGGCCACGGCGCCGGTCGTTGCCCTAACCCTGCTGGTGTTGCTGACGCATCCGCTGATGGTGGCGAGGAATACACTGCCAGTGCTGGTCCTGCTGCTGAAGTCTCGGCCGAAGGAGACTGGATGGCTGACACCGGTGCTGCTAGTGCTACTGGTGCTGGCGGTGCTTCTGACTGGAACTCCACTGCTCAGGTCAGTGTCTGGTAGAGGACCAAAACACTCAAGTGATGATGACATCGTCTGATTCGATGATCTTTCTTCCATCTCGACTGCCGAAGGCTGGTCTTGCCTAAGAAGGCCTGTTGTGTACGCTATTACACATAGAGGAGGATGCTGGACGTGATCTTTAGCTTCCGTTATCAAAACGATCCTCACCAGTGTTCATTCTTCTTCCCTTTCGTGACCGATCGTGTTTCTCGAAGTGCAGATGCAACAGATAAGCTTGATGCTAGCTAATGAGTGTTACAGGATGCACCAGGTTCAATCCGGCTGTCAAGACTCGCTGATGAACCACACTTCCGCCTCACCTCAACACTGATCGACTCTGCAACTCCAGAACGCTCCGCACGTGTCTGCCCCGGATCGTCAACAACAAGCAAGGCGGGGATATTGCCTTTTGGCATCTCCCCGCTGAGCATGTTCGTCCGGACCGGACAGCGTTGCTGAAGAGCATACCGGGATGTCCGGGCTTCCTTGGTAGCCTTCGTGGGTTTCTCGGAAACAAGTGTCTCTTGGCCCTCGATCAGTGGGATGATTGGGTGAACTTGACTTAGGTGTTCGTATTACCGAGCCTCAAGCAGCGCGAAAACTTTGACTTCGTGCAAGCCGGTTGTCTTCATCTGGAATTCCGCACCTGGTCTTGTTCGTCTCGAGAGCGGTTCGCACAGTTTCAACTGCCTTACATGCTGGCAGCCACCATCCGCGGGGATACAAGAAACATACAGAACCTTTTACAGACACACGACCATTGCATGTCTATGTACTCGCAGTTCTGTGCGGTGACGGTGAGCTCCCCGATCTGCCTGGGCAAGAAAAATTGCCATGACGAGAAGACGTTCTTGCACCGGCAAAATGCACCGGCAAAGTGAGTCAGAGTGTTGCGGAGCGCCCGCACTCTACCCACGCCACTTAGTCAAACCGGATGTCTTACCGTAGTAACACCGGCCGTCGGCAACGAGGTGGGCCGTATCGTATCGTCCGCCTGACTGGCGGAGGTTACAGAAAACAAGGAGCGGTGGAGTGCGATCACGAAGAAGGACCGGGCAGTAGCCGAGTCCCCCTTGGGGTGACCCGCTTGAAATGACTCTGGTTGTGGAGTTGGTCGTCAAAAAGATCTCGAGACTGAGTTGCATCGACGGCCACAGACGTCAGCGGAGAGATGAATTAGATTCACCGTTCCTGGCGTTAGTATGGATCTTTAATGTTCTCAAACGACGATATCGATGAACCATAACAATACCTTCTTGGAGATGGAATAGATATTGTACATTTGCCTCCTGCGAGATATGTGGAGAAGGGGTGCATCCATGGTCTTGCAGCTCATCAACTCCTTCTCCGCAGCACAAAAAAAACAGACCTCCCGGAGCAATCTTGAAACAGGTAACCTTTAACGCCAAAGCGTGGAGAACAAGCCACCCCGTTCGTCGGGATGATCCTTCTGCGCCGGACCTACTACATTGGGCATTCCCGCGGGTTCCCATCACACGCCACAACCTGGAGATTATGTGGGAGAGTGGTCGGGGACACGCTTGGATGCCCGGCAGCGTGCGTCACTGGCTGTCTGCAAGGACCAGTTCGCTGCCCTCCGTTGCTGTTAGCTTTGGGGCACAGTCAGGTTTTGGGTGCTACAGTAGAGTTTGTAGTCTCGTGGAGGCAGAGTGGAGAATATGGAGTTGCCAATCGGAATCAAATGGTGCTCAAACTCTCTGATGTTACACTGGTCGGGTACAGATGTGTTGATCAGTATATATTCCTACTGACCGCACCCTCATTCTGCAGATCTCATTGCCCTCTTTTTTTCTTCCCTCCTCTTGTCTGATATTTCTCTCATTGGACATCCAACATGGTCGGCAAAAGATACTATGGCCTGACAGGCACAAAATTGAACATCGCGGTCGGTGTGATTGCCGGTCTCGATTTCCTGCTTTTCGGTTATGATCAAGGCAAGCAGCATGTACACCATTGGATCAGACAGATATGCTAACAAGTCATCAGGTGTTATGGGTGGTCTACTCACTCTCGGATCTTTCACTCGCACATTCCCCGAAATCAACACAGAATATCCCCCTGCAGGCGTATCCAAAGCATACACCTCTACCGTCCAAGGTATCTCAATCGCCTGCTACAACCTGGGATGCTTTGTGGGTGCGTTGATGACAATCTGGATTGGCGATTGGCTTGGTCGTCGCAAGACAATCTTTGTGGGATCCGCTATTATGGTCGTTGGTGCTACACTACAGACATCCGCTTTCTCTCTTGGCCACTTGATCGCTGGCAGAATCATTACTGGTCTGGGAAATGGAATGAACACATCTACGGTGCCTTCCTGGCAAAGCGAATGTTCGAAATCGCATCGTCGTGGCCAGATGGTCATGATTGAGGGTGCCCTCATCACTGGAGGTAAGTAGCAATTCCCACTCACCCATCAGACCAACACACTCATCAATTGCTAGGTGTCTGTCTCAGCTACTGGATTGATTTTGGAATGTCTTTTACCGAGCCCTCAACTGTCTCCTGGCGCTTCCCTATCGCACTCCAGATCTTGTTCGCCCTGATTATCCTTGTGTTCATCATGGGTCTACCCGAATCACCCCGTTGGTTGATCATGAAAGGCAAAGAGTGAGTTACATCATCGGTACACACATCAGGACTGGTGCTGGTGCCGCTTCCCTCGATTTGAGGGCAGTCGTCCAGCGAAGCCCGGGTGTTCATATCACCTCAAATCACGAAACCATGCTAATCAAGGCTGCTTAGGGATGAGGCCATGAACGTTCTATGCGCGTTAAACGAGAAGGACGCTGAAGATCCCTACATCGTTGCTGAATTCGCCGCCATCAAAGATTCCGCATTGGTTATGCAACAGGGAGGCTTCAGAGATCTGTTTACCATGGACGAGGACCGTAACTTCCACCGTGTCGTTCTGGCCTACGTGAACCAGATGTTCCAACAAATCTCTGGTGTAAGTAAAGCGAAGGCCTACAAACCCTCCTCCCTCAAGCAAGATGCTAATTGTGCCCTTGCTACTAGATCAACCTCATTACGTACTATGCTGCAAACATCTACGAGACAAGCATTGGTCTCTCGCCTTTCCTCTCGCGTATCTTAGCCGCTGCCAACGGAACCGAGTAATTTGCCGCTTCCTGGATTGCTGTCTTCACCATTGAGAAGTTCGGACGTCGCCAACTCATGTTGTTTGGTGCTGCAGGTCAGGCCGCCTCTATGGCCATCCTCGCAGGTGCGACTTCAAGGACATCATCTGGTCTGGGTATCACTGCTGCCGTGTTCCTCTTTGTCTTCAACACTTTCTTCGCTATCGGTTGGTTGGGTATGACCTGGCTGTACCCTGCTGAGATTGTCCCTCTTCGCATTAGAGCCCCTGCAAACGCTCTGGCAACCTCTGCCAACTGGATCTTCAACTTGTAAGATTAACTCCGATCTTCCCATCTTGCGTTTGTGCTAACGCTTCTTCAGCATGGTCGTCATGATCACACCTGTTGCTTTCCAGACCATCGGATACCAAACTTACATCATCTTCGCTGTCATCAACGCCTTTATCGTCCCTTGTGTCTACTTCTTCTACCCTGGTAAGCGCTTCTCTTCGTTCAATCGTCAATTTTCTCGTACTTACAAATGATTTTTATAGAAACCCGTCTTCGCTCCCTTGAGGAAATGGACGAGATTTTCCGCAACACAACCTCTGTCTTCAATGTCGTCAAGGTTGCCCGCGATACACCCAACCGCTACGGCAAGTCAGGTGAACTCCTCATCAACTACCTCGACACCGAGGCTGCTGCTGGCGCTAGACGTCGCAGCTCATTGGTAGAGCCCAAGTACGGCAAGACCGGTGGTGAGGGTGATGGCGAGAGAGTTGAGAGATTGGAGACTGGCTATGGATCCAGCTCTGCAACATCGGCAAACGAAAAGGTCTAGATGTCTAGGGCATAGAGACCATTCTCAATGCCTTTTGTTGATGCCGCTTTTTTATGATGTTTGATATGTACTCTAATCGGGGTCGATCCTTGAGGGATGGCAATTTTTGTTTTCATATTTTTAGATACCACTTTTGTTCTCTCATAGATTTGCGAGCTAGACTCGTCGACATAGAGAATTGACATTTTCCCACTTTTGATTTGTCTTCTTCTGCCGCCACTATCACAAGTGCATGATCAACAAAGAGGCTGCGACAAGGACGAAATAATGTCCCAAGTTTCATGATTTGTGAAGCGCGTCAAGGCAAGTCGCGGAAGTCTGAGGAAGCAGATGGAGCGGAAACAGGACGGAGTTGCCAAGGCCGGGCATGTGTGAAGATGATGGATCTCGATGCCGCAAACCATCTTTTGCGTCACTGAACGGCTGCTTTTTTGTCCACCTCGCTTTTGCCTGTCGCTGTTGTTTCTCTTCAGCCTGTAATACTAGCAAGCGCATCGCCATACACACACACAACATGGCTTCGACAATTCCCTCTGCACAGGCTGCCTCGCAGCCCAGCTTCACCAAGCTCGAACCGTCGTCATCATTTTACGATCGCATCACCAGCTGGGCCTCGGAGCACAAGGCTGCCGTCTACACCATCGCTGGTATCACACTCGTTGCCACCGGTGCCGGAATCTACTACTACACATCCGAGTCCGCTCCTACGCCGCAAGACCTCGAAGCTGCCGCCGAGAAGAAGAAGGCTCGCAAGGAAAACAAGAAGGCCAAGAAGACCGCACAGAAGGAGCAGAAATCTCCTCCACCAGAGTCAAAGCCCCAGGGTATGTATCGCTGGACCTGCACAACTTTTCTGTCAGTGGCTGACCCTCCCGACCAGAGAAGCCCCAAGCGGCAACCGTACAGAGCGAGGATGACGTGCCCGAAGTGACAGAGTCTACTGTCGCAAGCCTCTCCGACGATACTAAGAAGGACTACGCTGCCAAGCTCAAGGCTGCCGGTAACAAGGCCTATGGATCCAAGGACTACAACCGTGCTATTGAGCTGTACGGCCAGGCTCTGCTGTGCAAGGCCGACCCCGTCTTCTACTCGAACCGCGCCGCATGTTGGAACGCCATGTCCAACTGGGACCGCGTCATTGAGGACACGACCGCCGCTATCAACCTCGACCCCGAATACGTCAAGGCTCTGAACCGTCGCGCAAACGCCTACGAGGAAACCAACAGAAACAGCGAGGCTCTCCTTGATTACACTGCTAGCTGTATCATTGATGCTTTCCGTAACACGGGAGCCGCCGAGTCAGTCGAACGTCTGCTCAAGAAGGTGGCCGAGGAGAAGGCCAAGGTCATTATGGAGAAGAAGCAGCGCCGTCTGCCTAGCGCCACCTTCATCACCAACTACCTCCAAAGCTTCCGCGATAGACAGCTGTCAGACTCCATCTCTGAGGGCGCTGATCTCCCCGAGAACAGCGGAAAGTGGTGGCTGCGCAAGGGTCTGTTGGCAATGGACAAGAAGACGGGCGAGGGCTACAACGAGGCTGCCGAGGCTTACGAGAAGGCCATCGAGGCCGGCGATCTGTCAGAGAACGAGGCTTTCGCATACAACATGCGTGGAACCTTCAAGTACCTGCGCGGTGAGGCCGATGCCATTGACGACCTGAACAAGAGTATCGAGTTGGATTCTACTTTGACCCAGAGCTACGTCAAGCGCGCCAGCATGCACCTTGAGGCAAACCGTCGCGACGAGGCCGCAAAGGACTTTGAAGACGCACTCGCTCAAAACGACAAGGACCCCGACGTTTACTACCACCGCGCACAGCTCAACTTCATTCTCGGCGACTTCCCTGAGGCAGCTAAGGACTACCAAAAGTCGATTGACCTTGACTCCGACTTCATCTTCTCCCACATTCAGCTTGGTGTTACTCAGTACAAGATGGGCAGCGTTGCTTCGTCTATGGCCACTTTCCGCCGTTGCATCAAGAACTTTGAGAAGGTCCCCGATGTCTACAACTACTACGGTGAGCTGTTGCTCGACCAGTCGAAGTTCCAGGAGGCCATTGAGAAGTTCGAGACTGCCGTCCAGATGGAGCAGAGCCAGCGCGTCACTGGTATGAACGTTCTCCCCTTGATCAACAAGGCCCTGGCCTTGTTCCAATGGAAGCAAGACTTCACCGCTGCCCAAGAGCTGTGCGAGAAGGCTTTGATCAGTAAGTTACATCCTTTTCATATTCACCTTGCAACTCAAAATGCTGACAATTTCTCACAGTTGACCCCGAGTGCGATATTGCCGTTGCCACCATGGCTCAGCTCCTCCTCCAGCAAGGCAAGGTCCCCGAGGCCCTTGAGTACTTTGAGAAGGCTGCCGAGCTCTCGCGCACTGAGCCCGAGATCGTCAACGCTCTTTCATACGCCGAGGCCACCCGCACACAACTCGAGGTCCAGGAGAAGTACCCCCAGCTCGCCCAGAGGCTGCAAGGTATGCCTGCCTCAGCCGGTATGCGATAAACGACTATTGGAGGCCGAATATTCGGACAAGGATCGTTATGGAGGATAATTCGATCGAGGATGAACACGCATGAATGAAGAGAGGGTCTTTGAGACTGTCCGAGAATTGGAGCTGAGGGTTCTCGAGCTGTAATTTGTTCAGCAAAAAGGAAGAGCGATGCGTCAAAAGGTGTTCTCATTAGGTTGTTGTTGCCACACTTTTCTGTTACTCTCTCCCTACCACTATGTACATTATATCTCATTACTTTTCTTTGATCACAGTCGCTTGTCTCCACACCCTGAGTGATTTTTGATGCGCTTTTTGAAGAATAAATGAAGAAAAAAGAAAAAAGGTTATGTTGCTGTCCCCACCCTGCCCCTCATACCCATCTGCTGTATTGACCTCCAGTACTACCCAGATAACCATTTTCAAAGACGGTGGCCATTTCTGTGCCTTCTAGAACAGTATGCCATCATCTTTTGCGCGTCTGCAGGTACTTGGAGGTGATGATTGGCACTTGGTTAGCTTCCAGAATAATCTGGTGGAAGCGGATATAACTTTAACTACAACCAACGTTCAACTCAGTTGATCTTTCGTCACACGGAAAAATATCACAGGCAGAATGAACATGAAAAATCAAAGCAGCTCCAGACCAGCATTCATGTCTGCATCTCTATCAAAACGCTGGTATTCCGTAATGTTCCATCGAAGTAGCTTTGTACACACCGGCTGTTCTCAGTCCACACAGCCGCAGCGTGAACGCGAAACATGCCATGGCTGCCAACTCTGGACTTCTTGGTGCCCAGACCGTTTGGTCTCACGCTCCCTTGACATATCCCGCATTCGTGATACTGTCGCTTCGTCTCACAGTGGAATGCTTCAGTTTGGCGCGTGTGATAATCGATAGCCACAGCAGTCAACGTAATCTCTTGTTCGCCAAAAAGTACCGAATAAGCGCCTCATTGTTGGATTGGGCCTTAGATTGCGGTCATTGCGAGACCGGCAAAGTCGGCCAGAGCGAGCCCCGTACAAGGGAACCAAGAAGCGCGGGGCATTCTTTCTCAACGCCCGCAACTTCCTCAAAACCTTGCCATTTCCTCGACCTTAGACTTCGATATCCCTCGAGTGTTTCTTGCTCACCACCTTTTTCCAAGCCGCGCTATTCCTCCGCTTTCGCCCGTACCATGGCCATCGATTCTTGTTGATACCCCGACCTCACTTCTTTTCTTTAAACCTCTGGACATCCCACAAATCCGCCCCGCCTTCACTTCCGCACCACGAACCATAATGTTTCTCTGAATATTAGCCTGATCCGTTGACACCCGCCCAAAAAATTATTTGCGATCATTCTCATCCCAGACGTCCTGGATTACCACCACTTGACTACTACTCGCAATGTTGGATGAAATTCCGATAGAAGATCAATATGTCTTTACTTCACTGCGCTACGATGGCTCGATGAAGCGCAATGCTCAAAACCCCGTGTGTTGTCCGGACTCGAAGGCTGCATATCTCATCAAGTATCACTATGAGCGCCTCGTCACTGCAGCCGACCATCTGGGCTGGTACGACACCAACAAGAGGCTGAAAGGCCCTGTCGATCTGTTCAATCGCATCCAAACCGCCGTCACTGAACACAAGAAGAAGACGGGCAACAAATGCCCATTCAAGGTATGTGTTTCTTCTTCTTCGTTCTTCTTGTCCCCTCCCAATTTTTCTCCCTCCACGTGCGTCATGATCTGCCTCTGTAAACAAAGATGCGCATGCGCCACAGGCACGCGACAACCTCAAAGACATCGTCACAACAACAAAACAAAAAAAGAAGCCTTGATTGTACAATGAAGCACCAAGGCTGACAATGTCTCACAGGTTCGAGTGTGCTTGCGTCACAGCGGGAAAATGGAAATCGGAGTTGAACCAATCATGGCCACAAAGCAACCACTTCTCTTCCCGACCACTCTGGACCTGGGCAAATCAAGTCAGCAGGCGGCCTCTCAAACTCCCATCTTCAAGGCCGTGCTGGATGTTCTACCTACCCGAACAACGACCTTCACTCGTGACAAGACGCACTACCGCACAATGTACAACTATGCCAGGCAATGTGCTTCAATTCAGTCATATCAGGATGCCAAGGAGGTCATTCTATTCAATCGCGACAATCAAGTCATGGATGGATCTATCACGACCCCCTACTTCTACCGCGATGGCAAATGGGTGACTCCGCATCAAGAGTGTGGAGGCCAACAAGGAACCACTCGCCGCTGGGCTATCGATCAAGGCATCTGCCACGGTGGCATCATTGACATTGCATCTATCAAACACGGCGAGATCATCTGGCTCAGCAACGGCGTCAAAGGATTCTTCACTGCTCGTTTCGTCGCCTGTAACGATCGTCTTGCTCGCACACCCAGCTACGAATCACGAATCTCTCAAGTCTCCCGCAGCGACAGCGGAATCGAAGAGAAATACTCTGTCCATTCCCATCAAGACGAAGTCGCCGAAGACGATATTGAACCAGGACGTCAAAAATACGCCCCTGAACCGGGTGCCGACGACTTCAGAAACTCCGCCTTCGATCTTGACGTCTTTGAGCGCGCAATGAAGTTATAAACTTCCTCGATTTTCTTTGTTTCTTTTCGATTCTTCAACTTGATATCCCCTGGCTCGACTAGCCTTGTTTTCTCGGTACAATTTTTTTCTTTGTCACTTATGGATTTGCTGCAGGCACAAAAATGGATGGCTTGCGCTGAAAGGTGGTGACTTTTTTCTTTCAGAGCTCATAACTGGCGTTCTATCACGGACCTTGGATTCCTAAAGATGCATACAGCAGGCGCGAAACAGTCACACTTTACTAGAGCTTTATACGACCAAGGAAACGGACCGTAATAGCAAGGAGATAATGATTTCCTCCATTTTCCACGCTTTTTTGCTTGATTGTTTTCTTCATAGATATACCCCGTCTATTCTACAGCTTTAATTGATTTTTCTCCTCTTCCTGACGTGTTTCGAGTCTGTTCTCCGGGTGTTGATGTTGTTGAGGTGTACGTTGATGCGTACGCGTTTTGGTTGCATCGTCATGGGATGCCGTATTAACCGTCAGTCCCGACGCGGTCCGGATGATGTGCGTGCGGGATGATGTGCTGCAAGCCGTCTGCAGGTGAACCTCACACCACGAACAAGGGTCCTTCTCAACACCATTAAAGCCGCTCCTTCCGAAACAGAAGACGTTGATATTCTCACAGAGTCGCAACAAGGTGTTCTCATTCGAAATTTGAGGCAGAAGAGGTGAAAAGGAGTAATAAATATACAAAGAAAGAACAAAACTATCATGATCTCTATATCTATCTATACAAGAGTCGTATCCTCATTCATATCCTCTCTATACAATCTTGCCAATAGCATTACTCTCCTTGGGCAGATCCTCAGGGATAACCTCAAAATTATCAGGTTTTCTGAAGAACGCTTCCAACAAGACAGCAACACTACTTCCCACATTCAAACTATCGACTCCAACATCTAGGGATCGCATAGCAGGTTTGGCACCTCTAATACCTACATTGGCATCAGCCTTTGTAGCAAGATTGGCACGTAAACCCTCTCCTTCAGCACCAATACAAAGGATACTAGGACCCTTTGATAACGGCGAGACCATATTCGAAGTAACCAAATTGGCCTTTGCAGATTTCGCAGAATTGGCATTAGGGGCGACTGCAGCGTAAACAGACCAGCCCTGTTTCTTGCACATGGTGACAAAGTTTGCGGGTGTGGGGATGGAGAGAATGGTTAATGCTTCTGCGGCTCCTGAAGCAGCTTTTTGGACGATGGGGAGGTTGACGGGTGCGCAGGTGTTTGTGCAGACGGCGACTGCGTCTACGCCGTAGAAGTGTGCTGTGCGCAGGATGTTGCCGAGGTTTCCTGGGTCGAGGATACCGTCGAGAAGTAACACCAGGGGTTTGCGCCAGCTGTGGGTGTAGTGGAAGGGGATGGTTGATGGGTTACCGTTGACTTGGACTTGTTCGGCGGATTGGTCGGCAAGTTCGATGGGGATGGCTGTGTTTTTTTCGTCCATTCTGCCTAGAGATTTTGTGGGTAGAGTGGGTAGAGGAGAGGTTTCCATGATGAGGCCGTTGTGAGGGCGACCTTGGGCCATTTTGTCCATCTGAGGGAGGAAGGAGTCGTCGACGTCGGTGTATTTTACGCGAGCCTGTCTGCAGAGAGTTTTGATGGACATGAGGGTCTCGACGTTGGAAGTGGCGCGCTTGTGGATGTAGACGTTGTACATCTGGCGGCGTTTGGCTGTGAGCGCTGCAACGACAACGTTGTAGCCGTAGAGAAATTCAGAGGCGGCTGTTGTGTATGGAATAGAAACATAGGCGTCCTCGTCGCGGGATGATCGTGGTGCAGGGCGACTGTCTCTATCGCCATCTCTCCTGTCTCTGGGCTCCTGAATCTCCTTGTACTTGTTCTTGCTGTCATCGTTCTTTTCTCTGTTTTTGCTTACAAGTGAGAAAAGCTGGTCATCGTCAAGTCGACTTTCTTCTTCCAACCTTCTTCTTTCTCTTGCTTCTTTGTTCGAGTCCCTTTGCGCCTCTTGGTCTCTTTCTTTAGCTTGCTTGGCTGATATAGAAGAATTAAGCGAGGACACGAGATCTATAGCTCGCAACTCCTGGCCGCTGATAATGGCAGCGGCGTTGCTGTCAACAAGAGTTTGGAGGATAGAGGAACGCATTTCTTTGTTCAAGACAGAAATATCTTCGAGCTCCTGTTTCCAGTTGGCACCTTGCGTTGGATTGACTGGTGGCTGTATAGGATAGACAGAGGCCTTGATGGCACTCATGGGGTCGCTCTCTTCGAACCAACGTCTTCCAGGAATGAAGATGTTGTTTGCCTTTGCATTCTTGATAGCTTCGCCAGCATGTTGTATGACACGTAGCCACTCGCCCCTTTCCCGGGCCAACATTGGCTCGACGGTAGCGAGGTCTTGCTTGAAAGTCTTTTTGAGTTGTTGTTTTACTTTGAGAATAACACCGGGTTCGTTCTTGTCAAACCGGGGCAACGCTGAGGGGCTTGTAGGCAGGGCTCTGATGTATTTGTCCTCAGCCAGCTTGACGGCGTCCATCAAAGAGTTCCAGTTTTCCTGGGTAAAGTGATACTTGTCGGTGCAGGGCACTTTCAGGACATGGTATTTTGAGTTATTGCTCAGATCTCCAGTAGGATACTCGGCAGGACGTCGATTGGTCATGCGAACTGTGAAGTCACCATGTCTGCTACCAGACTCCGGGATGGCGCGTGCCGACCTTGTACGACTGGCGTCTCGAAGGTGGTTCTCGGGGTCCCGTCTCTTGAAGCCTTGGTCTCTGTTGTCTGAATCCCGAGCATAATCTCTGCTTCTCGGCGTGCGCCTGTCTCCACGGTCCTCATGGTCGTTGGATCTGTTGCGACCGTAGTCATTTGACCTGGGGCGATCGCTGTAGTCGTTTGATCTAGGGCGGTCACCGAAGTTGCTTGGTCTTGGGCGGTCGCTGAAATTGTTTGATCTAGGTCGGTCGCTGAAGTTGCTTGATCGGCGGTCGCTAAAGTCGTTGGATGCAGAGCGGTCGTCACGGTCCTGCCATGGAAAGTTGCCTCCACGCTCGTCTTTGACTCTGTTCAGATCATCCAGGGATTTGCGGCGGTCTCTCCGGATGGATTGATCAAGGGTACGGTTGATGGCCGAGAGGGTCGATTTATGACGGCATTGCAGATAGAACCTAGGAGCACGCGCTTGCGCAGAGACGGCGGCGAGCATTCCAGTAAAGAAGAGGTTGGTTGCGGTATGAATGTTGCAAGAAAATAGTGAAGTCGAAGAAAAATAAATTGTAAGATAAAATGCCCCAGAAATCATCACGGTCGTTTCAGGGTCCAAGCTCCGGCAGTCGCGTCTCTCGACATGCGGCGCGTGTTCCGTTAACCAGTCTCGATCACTCTTTCTCAAATTGTCGCGACTTCCTTGTTCAGGATCGACCTGACACCGGGCTTACTCTTTCCCGGCAAACAGTGTACACTATCGATCGCTCTTGCACATACGACCCTCTCACAACATCTGGCTGGACGCGCTCTGTTCTGGTTGCGACGTTAATGCGACTATCCACTTATCTCGCCCAACCATGTCGGATTCTGAAGACGAATTGAACGTCGACCTCTCCCAATGGAAACCTCGCACTGTCAATACGGCCCCTGAGCCACCCGCTCCGGCCCTTAGAACCTTTGCTTCGATCAACACTCCAGCCGCTGCACCTGCTACCACCAACGATCTGGACGACGACGACTTTGACATTGATGCTATTATTGAAGGAATCGCCGACCCTGATGATGCTACGCAATCAAAAGCTCCCACACCACCGCCCACCACGGCAACCCGAAGACCCCGACAGACCGTTCAGGTTGTCATTACCAAAGATCCCGACTTCGACCGCAATGATTACATCGACTGTACATATGGTGCCAACATTGTTCGCCGCGTATTGAAGGAGATCACTAAGAATGAGGATGTATATTACAATGTTGAGTTCGTCGATAGACACACGGAGCAGGTAAGCACGTTCACTACTGCCCCATTGACACTACCCATCGTTGCATGAGGTTCTGCCTATCCTCTCACATCACCATGCCATTGTCAGAAGCTTCACGCACCGCTTGCTTCACCACCTCTTGCCACTCTGCCTCTCTATTCACTCTGGTGCACCTATATAGAGGTTGCATAGCTTATCTTGCCCCTCCCTCCTTACACTCCACGTCCTTGCACAACCTCTACGTATACTATTCCACACCCTTGTACAACCTTTTCATCTGTTGCAAAGACCACTTCTCGTGCCCCAACATGCCTCCGCGCCGTATCAAACTAATCGCTCCTGCTCGTCAGGTCTCCTTCAACGATCTGATACAGTACGAAAATGGCCAGGAAGCCCTGCAAGAACACACAGAGAATGCTCAGGACGGAGACGATTATGCTGAAGAAGACAGTGAGGTCGAAGAGGTCCAGCGTCCAAAGCCTAGCAAATCTGGCTTTGTCGATACTGTAGAAGCCCTTGCGTTCCTTGACGAGGAAGAATTCCCTTCACGCTCAAGGAAATCGCGTAAAGCAAAAAAGTATGATGACGAATCGGAAGATGATGGTCCTGCGCCTCCTCGATCCGGAAGAGTCGTTCCACCAAACTCCGATTCTAGAAGAACTTCAAGACGACTCAATTCCATATCTCAAGCCGACTCAGCAGACGAAGATGATGACGGTTTCATTCTGCAGTCCGACGTTTTACCCAGCAGAAAACGCAAGCGTTCCTTGAGGGCTCAGAGTGGCCCCATCAACTACACAGATGGCGACGAGGACGAAGTACGGTATGACAAGCTCAGAACTCGCACCTCACGACCTACAGGACAGGGCGTCCGTCAGTCTGGTCGTTCTACTCGTCATCAGGGCGATATGCAGGATCCAGGTGTTAACGACATCTACCGCTCTGAGTCGGAACCACGACCCGTCGCTGTCCCAAAGCCTGTTGGAGCTCGCGAGTCCTTCAAAGACTTGCCACGATCTGATCCTTTTCGCGCTCGTCACATTCAACACTGCGACTCCTGTCAAAATGGCACTAACTTTGCTCCTCTGATCTACTGTCAAGGCTGTGTCTACGCATACCACAAGAGCTGTATCGGTCATCGCGGGTCGAGAGAGCACTTGGTCACCAAAGTTGGTAAGAACGACTTTGTTCTACAGTGTCGTCGCTGTGTCGCTTTCCCTATGAAAAAGGACCCTACAGCTCCTGATCACGGAAAATGTTCAGACTGTAAGCAGCATGGCTCTTCATGTGTTCCGTTCAGAGAGCGCAAAACCCCACAACAAGAGCAAAAGGATCGCGAAGAGAACAATGGTGAAGACCCCATCAGTCCAGTTCCTCAGAAGCTCATTAACAACCCTGACAATGTCATGTTCCGTTGCACCACCTGCTCCAGGGGCTTCCACTTTGAGCATTTACCACCAAAGTCTGACAGTGTGATGGATCTCGATAGCGATGACGTGGCGACTCAAAGGCTTCAGGACTACAGCCAGGACTGGAGATGCAAGGAGTGTCTTGATTGTCCAGGCAAGATCGGATCTCTCGTCGCATGGAAGCCAATTGATGAGGACAACTATGATCCCAGCTATGGATATGACAGTATTCCCGAGGATGAAAAGGCCTACCTTGTCCGCTGGGATGGAAAGTCATACTTCCAAGCTTGTTGGATGTCCGGCCCTTGGGTCTGGGGTGCATCATCTGGAAGTATGCGAAAAGCATTTGCCAAGCGAGATGAAGCACGCCAACCTAAGATGCGCACAGAGGATGCAATCCCCGAAGACTATCTTCGTATCGACATTGTGCTTGACGTCAAATATACGAGCATTGTCAATATTTCAACAGAAGAGATTGACAAGGCACGTATCCGTGAGGTCGACACAGCTCTTGTCAAGTACAAAGGTCTTGGTTACGAAGACGTCGTCTGGGAAAAGCCTCCTACACCCGACGATGCTGATCGCTGGACTGATTTCGTTGTTGCTTACAATGACTGGGTACTCGGTAGATTCGTGAAACAACCCAAGCCACCACAACTCAAGACTCGACTAGAAAAGGCAAGATCTCTCGACTTTGCTACCAAGCTCGAGAAAAAGAAACAGCCCAGTAATATCACCGGAGGAGAGATCATGAAGTACCAGATGGAGGGTCTCAACTGGCTCTACTACAAATGGTACACGCACAAGAACGCTATCCTGGCTGATGAGATGGGTCTCGGAAAAACCATCCAGATCATCTCCTTCCTTGCTACGTTGGTACAGGATTGGAACTGTTTCCCTTTTTTGGTTGTGGTTCCCAATTCAACATGTGCCAATTGGCGCCGTGAGGTCAAGCAATGGGCACCTGGTCTGAGAGTTGTCGCATACTTCGGAAGTAAGGAAGCTCGTGATCTCACATGCCGCTACGAACTTTTTGCTCGCGACAGCAAAGAGCTTAGGTGTCATATTGTGGTCACATCTTATGACTGTGCAGCGGATGATAGTGCTCGCAGATTCTTCAAGTCTATCCCCTGGCAAGCACTTATTGTGGATGAAGGACAACGCTTGAAGAGCGACAAGTCACAGTTGTACTCTGCACTGGCATCTCTGAGGGCCCCCTTCAAGGTCCTCCTGACTGGTACGCCTCTGCAAAACAGTGCGCGCGAGCTCTTCAACCTTCTACAATTCCTTGATGATACGTTCGATGCAAGCCAACTGGAAGAGAAGTTCCAGGAACTCGACCAAGCCAAGATTCAGGAGCTGCATGGCATCATTCGCCCCTTCTTCTTGCGTCGCACCAAAGCTCAGGTCTTGACCTTCCTTCCACCTATGGCTCAAGTCATCGTACCGGTCTCGATGTCAACAGTTCAAAAGAAGTTGTACAAGACGATTCTTGCCAAGAACCCAGATCTCATGCGCGCCATCTTCCAAGGAGCAAAGGAACTCAGACCTACAGAGCGTGCTAGTCTGAACAATATCCTCATGCAGCTGCGCAAGTGTCTTTGCCATCCTTTCGTTTACAGTACCGAGATCGAGGAGAGAAACGTGTCACAGGCTGTCAGCCACCGCAATCTTGTCGATGCCAGTGGAAAGCTGCAGCTACTCGAAACTCTTCTTCCCAAGCTCAAGGAGCGTGGTCACCGTGTATTGATCTTCAGTCAGTTCCTTGACATGCTCACAATGGTGGAAGACTTCCTTGACGGCATGCAGATGAGCTGTCAACGCCTGGATGGTACAATCAGCAGTTTGGAGAAGCAAAAGCGCATTGATGAGTTCAACGCCCCCGATTCTCCTCTATTCGCTTTCCTACTCTCCACTCGTGCTGGAGGTGTTGGTATCAATTTGGCAACCGCAGACACCGTCATCATCCTGGATCCTGACTTCAACCCTCATCAAGATATCCAGGCACTTAGCCGAGCTCATCGTATCGGTCAAAAGAAGAAGGTTCTTTGTTTCCAGATCGTTACACGTGCCAGTGCCGAGGAAAAGATCATGTCTTATGGTAGACGCAAGATGGCTCTCGATCATGTTTTGATCGAGCAGATGGACGCGGAAGATGCTACGGACCGTGATCTTGAGGGCATCCTTCGACATGGTACCAAAGAGTTGTTTGATGATGACGGAGACAAGGATATTAAGTATGATCCAGCCTCAATTGACAGGTTGCTTGAAGTTAGTCACATCGAGCACACCAAGGCTGGCGAAGACAAATCCGCAGAATCTACTTTCTCGTTCGCAAGAGTTTGGGCCAACAACGAGCTTGAGGAGACAGCGATCGAAGGCCCAGAAGCAGCAGAGGTGGCACCTGATCGCGATGTTTGGGACAAGATCCTCAAAGAGCGAGAGAGAATCGCGGCTGTCGAAGCAGCCGCTGCGGAACAGGCATTTGGACGAGGTCGTCGAGCCAAAGCGGTACCGTACTCCGGCTTTAGTTTGATTAGATGTTTGCTAACTTACAGCAGGCTATCGACTATGGTGATGGCACTAATCAAGATGGCCCCGATACTGTCGAAGGACCTAAAGACGTCGATGAAGGCTCCCCTGTTCGTGTCTCCAAGCGAGCACAATTGGACGAAGACAACGACACAGACTTCCAAGCCGACAGTGATGAGGAAAGTGTTGCAGCAGAAGAGATCGAGGATATTGTCGATCCGGCGGAGCTGCAGATTCCTGATCCAGCAAAGACAGCGTCAAAACTGATCAGACCATCTGGTAAGGAACTCTCTTTGAAGAAAACTCCCACCAAACCACGCAAGAGTCCAAAGAAGACCAAAAGTACAGTCTCAACACCCAAAAAAAAAGCGGCCTCAACGCCCAAGAAGAAGAAGCGTGTCTCGACTGCCACGCCTGGTTCTATCACCAGGAACACCCAAACTCCCTTTAACCCCACAATCTCCAATGGCAGAAAGGCCAGAGAAGCACAAATGAACATGCAACAACACGGTTCAGTCGCAGCAGCTGCGGCTTTCAACAATCTCACCGCTTTCATCGACCTCACTGCGGACAGCGGTCATGATGTTACCTTCGCTGGGTTTAAGCCTCTGCCACCCCTACCCCAACAAACAGAAGACGAAGAAGTAATTTGAACTTATGCTAATCTGTGTATCACTATCAGCTCCACCGACCTTTCGCCGTGTCGACGTACCAACGTTTCGAAACTATGATCCCGAATTCACGATCCCACCCTCCAACGGCAACCCCGCTCACAAACCTCAAATGGCGTCCTGCGTAGCATGCCAGCATCTCCACCCCCTGGGCAGCTGCCCCTTGAAACGCGCCGGCGTCGAATACTGTGGACTTTGCGGCCTCGCTCACTACGGCTTCTCTCGCATCTGCCCACACATCAACTCAGAGACTCAAGTCAGGCAAATGATTCGAGCGGTAAAGTCATCATCCGAGCCAGGACATCTCAAGGCAGAGACTTTGAAATATTTGACTGGCTTGAAAGGCACATTGGTGCAAAAGAAAAAGAAAGAGGCCGAGAAAAAGGCTGCTGCGGCGAATGGCACCGCGTACCCAAGTGCTGGTCCATCAACAGTGCCAGGCCAGCAGCCGTTCCACATGGTGTAAAACAAACAATACACAAGGATAGGAAGGGAGAGGAAAGTAATTGACTTCTGCACATACCCCATTAATGCAAACAATGTTTATAGATCGTCCTTTCCCCTTGTCTTCCAATGTCTCAATGTGCAATTCATGGCAAAGCACTCCAATAGGGAAGTCCTGACTGAAGGAAAGGTTGATTTTCTCGCTCTTTGAAGATGCAGCAGTTGCAAATTTCGCGTCGAAGGAGATTAGTTCATGTTCGCTCTGTATGAACAGAGCAGTGCTATACATAATACATATCCATCTATCCATGCTTGTTGTTTTGCTTTTTGGCATTCTTTGCCATCTCCATCTCGTGTCAATGCTCAAAGCAAAATCCAGTCACCCCGATACTCCATGCCATGCTTATACTCTAAAATGCGCAATGCCGTTAACCTCCCGAATGCTCCAATACCCATGCCCTAGATAACCATATCAAGAAGGTAATAACAAGAAGCTTAAAAGAAAAAAGTGGGCACCAGCAACTAAGCAAGTTCATCCTCTGAGCCATCGTCAGGTTCCGCCATGACTTTCTTCATCATCATCTCTTTTCTTCCCACAGTCTCTCTGATAGGAGTACCGTATGTCGTCATTGGCGTCTTAGGCGTAGCAGTCAAGATGCCCTTTCTAAGAGCCGTAGATGGAGTGGCGGTTGTCTTCTTCTTAAGAGACGGGGCCGGCAGCTTCATTCTAGCGACTTCTCCGGGTCCTGGTGGGAGGAGTGTAGTCTTCGATGCTTGACGAGCAGAGCTTCTCAGGCTGCGACGTGGGGTCTCCGTTGGATGTGCCGGCAACGAAGTTGGTGATGGTAAGGGTGGAGGAGAGGATAGCGGCGAGGAGGACGGCAAGCGCATTTGTGCTTGTGGCGCTGGAGTCAAAGGACTTTGTAGTGGTGGCAGGTTGGAGAGGAAGTATGGACCATTCGTGTGAGATGTTGTAGGTGTTTGATCTGCGTAGCGGGATGCTGTTGCCGGAGTGTCCATTGACGAGTCACTAACATCGCCATCGTTCTCTGTATCGACTGCCATAGGCTCAGTGCGACGGCTGAGAGGTGTCTGGATGCGGGGAGGTGTAGATGCTTGCGGAGGAGGATTGGCGCTGTAAGGAGGAGGTGGATGAGCCGGCAATGGTGAGCTTCTTTCAAAGACAGGCTCAGCGCGAGGTCTAGCGGGAGGTGGCATCATCGTCACGGGCCCACCCGCGTTAGTCGACCTTGCAGTAGTCGAGTTCAGACGCTGATTTGCTTGAGATGATGCTTGAGCACGAAGCTGGGATGCAGCTATACTGGCGCCCACGAGGTTCTTAGCTCTCATGTACTGCTCAGCGCGTGCAAACAGATTGATAGTGCTGGTTGGCCTATTCGCGACACTGTCCCTCAGTTGAGGTGCAGGATGAGTGTACCTCATAGCGTTTCGCACGAAGGTCTCCCGAGGTGCATCTACCTTCTTTCGTCGTTTGGCTTCTTTCGGTGGCTTCGTGTTGTTGAGTCGCAGCACGCCAAATCCACTGGTAGGCCCATAGAGATTCAGATTGTGTTCCTCGGCTGGGTTGGGTGCAGGACTGTCGGTGCACAAGATGCCAAAGTTTCCGACCGGGTTTGAAGTGTCGAAAGTATGATAGTGTCCTGATACTGCACGTGCGAGTTCTTTATCTCTTGAGGTTCTTCTTTTTCTGGATTTACTCGGGGGTGGTGCAGAAGAGTCGCGCGAGTCTGTACTGTCCTCATCCCCTATTGTGATTGGAATCTCACCATTGTCTCCGTGGCGTGCAATCTGCTTGTCCATAGCACGACGCAAGAGTGGAGTACTGAAGGGCGACATGCCAGAGGTATTGGCTGCATGCG
Organism: Aureobasidium sp. EXF-12298; assembly: GCA_024195555.1. NCBI lineage: Eukaryota > Fungi > Ascomycota > Dothideomycetes > Dothideales > Saccotheciaceae > Aureobasidium > Aureobasidium sp. EXF-12298. The sequence continues at coordinate 7,116 of SWBJ01000254.1, read as the reverse complement.
AAGGGGCAGGAGTTGACAATTCGTCATCATCACCGTCCATAATCTCGATGATCTCACGTTTGATCATGACAGGTCTGGGCATGTCTTTCAGGACACGAGTATAGCGGCCTGACAGACCACCAGTGGTTCTGCCAGGCATATGTGCGGTAATCTGCTGCCAGGTCAAGCCGTTGATTTCCTTCAAGCGTTTGATCAACTCATCTTCCTCCCTGGAGTAGCGCATTCTCGACGGGGCGTCCGAGAAGGCAGCATCATCAGTCAAAGCAGGATCAAGATTGAATGAGGTTTCAGTATGCTTGAGAAGCCTGCGACGCTTTTTGGGACGTGTGGCGGCTGGAGCCCATAGCGACTGGCCACCGGAAGGTGAGTCCCAGACAGAAGGAGCTCTTGGAGGAGCTGGAGTGATTGCATCACGTCGATTGACAAGGAATGAGGGTGGGCCAAAGGCATCCTCGGGGAGAGGCGGAGCAGACCAGATGGCCTGAGATTCGTTGAGAAAGTTGGGTTGTCTGTTGATTGAGGTGGCTCGCATGAGAAACTGAGCGATCTGATTGGCAATATTCTGACCCAGCTGATGAATGGCTTCAGGGTCAATTCTGCCATTTGCATCTTGGTGAGGGACGAGCTGGTTCATAGAGTCTGTAATGGAGATTTCAGGCAGCGAGTGGCTGACTTCGGTAGATGGCATGACGGATGTATTGTGGTATTGCTGCTCTTGGCTAACCTTTGCGTGCGGCTGAGCGAGTCGAGGATCGAGAACGAAGTGGTCCGGATCATGGGCCAGGTCGTCGGACTCGTCGCCTGACTGCTCGTCGCCAGCATCGACAGCTTCATCCTCGTAGTCACCGTCCTCATCGTCACTGACATCCTCCTCTTCTCGTCCGTAGTCGTCCACGTCTCGAACGTGCTCCTGTCTAGGATCTTGTTGGAGCTCATCCTCGTCGTCGTCAGGATCTTGATGTAACTCGTCCTCCTCTTCTTCTGGCTCTTGTTGAATGCCGTCTTCTTCCTCGGCGTCAGGGCCATCCTCTACTTCCAGCTCGTCGGCAAAGGCTCTGACGAAGCGGGATGAAGCGCTCTTGCCAGTGTCTCGCTCGTGTTGCATGTATGTCAAGTGGCCGTTGTTGACGACGACTTCACCCGTTTCCATGTCAATCTCATCGCCGACTCCGGTAAAGTCCCTAGCATATTTCTCAAAGATACGTTCGAAGGTGCCTTTGAGTTTCTGGTCGATTCGTTGGCGGCCGCGTTGGTAGTCATGATTGTCGTAGCTGTCGGGGTCGTCTCTAGACGAGCTGCGTACTCGGAGGTGTTCGTCGAACGCCATGGCGCAGGTCACGGTCTGGCGGTGGTTGTTGGCATGTCAGATGTCGAGACTGAATGTTGGCACAAGATCAAAGAAATCAAGGTGGACGCGTTCGAGTCGTGAATGTTTCCCCGCGATTTCCTGTTCCGGACGGCAACTTGGCCGATCAAGTCGCGCCTTCCATCTTGCTTCCATCAAATCACACGACCTGCATATGACCATCCTGCACCGTGCATTTCCATTTGACTGTGTCCAACACATCGCAGTGCTCGCAGTTTTCTGTTTTGTGTATAGCAAACCCCTTCTGCTTGTGCACAAACTGTTCCTCTCTCAGACACCTTTGTTCAAGCCTCCACCCTATGTACTCTTACCATGTATTGTCAAAAATGCAGAACGCCCCTGAAACTCGACTCCTCTCTTGAGCATCTCAATCCTTCTTCTTTCAAAATCTTGGTTGGTGTGTATACCATTTCGTACACAGTCTAATCTAAGGCTGACCAACAAAGACTCGACGCCATCTCTACCATCTCAAACCCCCCAACCACCTAAAACTCTTGCTGCTCGTGAGAGAAGAGATCTATACGACAAGGCTTCACAAAATGCTGGACCAGCTCAGCACAAAAGGTCCATACCAGCGCCCCTGAAGACGACGGCCAACTTCAATCCCGCCATGTCTTATGTTATGTTAAGTGATTCCCACCTTGGCCCTTTGTCTCCAGAGGAATCTAGTCCTTCGAAGAAAACACTCGAGAAGGACTCGAAGCCATCAGACAAACGTGATGCGCCCAGTCTTTCGGCAGAGATGGAGAAAAGCTTACGTTTGTGGGAGATTTTGTCCTCTCGCTCTGACATCGACCATCCGATATGCTCGGAATGCACCGATATGGTGCTTGCAGGCCTCCAAAAAAGACAGACGACTGCAAATCGTGAACGTCAGGCATATGCCGAATTCCTCAAGAAAGCCAAGGAGGATGTCCCATCAGAGGAAGAACAGCGCCAAGCTCGTGAAGCTCTAACTGCTGCCAAACAACAAGAACAGAAAGCTCTTGAGGAGTTGGAAGCTCTTGAAGCAGAAAAAGCTGCCATGGAAGAAGAGATTGCAGCTCTCAACCGCGAAGAAGCTGAACTGGAAGAAGAGGAGGCCGCTTTCTGGCGAGAACGCAACGAGTTTGACGATACCGTCACCAAGTACAGAGACCAGAACGACAGCCTCCTCAACCAACTGCAGTTTGACACGAAGTTACTGGAGACTCTGCAGCGGACGAACGTCTACAACGATTCATTCTGCATTGATCATGACGGCCCCTTTGGTACTATCAATGGACTGAGGTTGGGCAAACTCGCAGATCATTCTGTTGAGTGGCCAGAGATCAATGCTGCCTGGGGACTGTGTGTTCTGTTGCTGACCGTGGTTGCTGAGAAATTGAGCTACACTTTCCACGGATACCGACCTCTTCCGATAGGTTCAACATCCAAGATCGAGAAGCTCGAGTACCCAGCGAACGATCAATCGCGGACAGGAAAGCCCAAAGTTACCACATTGGACTTGTTCTGCAACAGTGATCTTCCTCTTGGATTGGGCTTCCTGCATCGTGGATTTGACAATGCTATGGTCGCAGTCCTGGAATGCCTTCGACAGCTGGGTGAGCATGTCGAGCAATCACCCTCATATGTGGGTGCATCTGCCTTGAGTCGCAAACTCCCCTATAAGATCAGCAAGGACAAGATCGGCGATAACAGCATCAAGCTTGGAACCTTCAATCAGGAGGAAGCATGGACGAGGGCGTGTAAGTACACCCTCACCTGCTGCAAGTTCTTGCTCGCGCACGCTAGTCACGTTGATGATTTGAAGCAGGATGGTCAAGCTGCTCGGTAGAGATATATATTAGCTTAATGGCTACTCTTCTCTACGAGTGTTTGAATACCAAGTTTAAATATGCTCGAGCTTGGCGCATGTTGCATGTAGACTTTTTACATGAAGCAAGGGGTTACTAAGCACCGACCTCTGATCAGAATATCTTGTACTCCTCTTCTGCCACGTCGACTTATTATTCGGGCAATTGGTCCTGTATCCGAGCTATTTGATTGAGAGATCATGGCAATAACGATCTCAGCAGATCCTAGACTCCGGCTTATAGCTGGTGTGTTGTTGACGACAATACCGCTATGGCTTTTGGCCTGGCACTTTCGAGTGCGCAACCCTCTCTTTGTCAGTCGTCACATACCGATACACAATGCCTGGACGGTAGATCGCGAGACATTCATCCAAGAATGGATGGAAAACCAGATCGGCAATCCACCAAATCGCTCAGCCATCGCTCTCCTGTGTCGCAAACCAGAAATCAAATGGCGACCGACTGTCGTGATGGATTTGGATGATGCGAATGGCGGTATCGGCAATGTTCGAGGCAACATCTTCGACTTCTTGGGCTTGGCCATCTTGAGCGGATCATCAATCATGCTTCCTAGTTTCCAATCCCGATCAGCTGAGGACTTGAGTGCTCTCTGGAATGGCAAAATACCCTTTACCACTTTCTTCGACACAGATCACTTCGTAGCCACCTTTGCAGCAGCATGCCCCAAGATGGAGGTCTACATGCCATCGACCAACAACTCCCTACCTCCTCCCCTCGCAAATCGCTACGGCATGCCCAGCATGCGACAAGACCTGTGGCCAGAAACCGTAGGTACAGACACCCCAAACACACCAGAAGCAGCAGTAAAAGACTTCAACCACTGGCTTTCCGCACAACCAGACTACGACCCCAAGAAGACAACTCTAGTCAACGTAGGCCGCACACTCTGGGAAGGACTAGATACACGCGCTCTCCCCTCAGCCGTACGCAGAGACTTTGGCAACTCTCTCCGTCTGATCCCCGAAGTACGCAGACTAGCTGCCATTGTAACCTACAACCTGGCTCTCAAATATCATCTCCACAACATTGACCCTCGACTTCCCTACTATCCCTCTTCCTTTCTAGGCGCACACCTACGTACCGAAAGCGATGCAAAAGCTGCGGGATGGCTAGATAACGGAGGGGCGAATGCACATGCAACCTATGATGGTCAAACCGATGCCTACCTCTCTCAAGCCGTCGAAAACGATCTCCCCATCATCTACGTGGCCAGCGGCAACAGTAGTGAGATCTCCCGTTTCGCAGAAAAAGCATGGCAGCTGCACTCTTTCAACGTAACCTCCAAAACTTCTTTGCTGTTTGGTGCTGACCTTGCGGCCTTGGAAGCCTTGTCCTGGGATCAACAAGGTTTGGTCGATTACGAAGTGCTTCGACGAAGTTCGAGTTTAGCAGGCTTTGCGAGAAGTAGTTTTGCTTTCAATATCGCGATTACGAGGAATGAATTTGTGGATGTTAATCAAGAGACGTTGAGGTTGCAGCCGGGGGATGTTAGGAAAGAAGATGTGGCTTTTGAGGATGGGTTGAGTAGGATTTGGGGGAGGTTCGAGTGGCAGGAGGAGAGGATGTTGAGGGGTGCTTGGCCTTGATGTTTTGTGTTTTCAACTGTTGGTGAGTAGCTTGACAGAAGGAGACGCGGAGGAAACGGAGATGGAAGAAAAGTAGTAACGCCCATCCAATATGCTCAGGAGCTTTCAGTTTTTTTACAATGAAGAAGAAATATCGTACAAGTGTTGTGTGTCTGGCAGAGAGACTCTTTCTATGCTCTTCCCTGTCTCATCTCCTTCTTGCCCTGCTTGCCCTTTGCCATTGGCCTCTGGGCCTCTGCCATCATAGGAGCCTCGACCTTTGACAAATCGATATTCCTAGCCTCTTCAATCTCCTTGATACCATCGATCAAACCAGCCGGGCTTTCCTTCTTGGTCTGCTCGGCAAGTTGTCTGGCTTCCCTCCTGGCTTCCAACTCCTTCTTTCTTTCCTCAGTCAACAGCCACTCATCAGGGAACTGGAATCTCTTCTTTGGCTTTGCGTGTCTGAAATCCACGGGTACGTCTTTGAGCCACTCGCTCTCTGGTGACTTCGCCTTTGCGATCAGGGCTTTGATGGTGTCGCCCAGGTGACGCTTGTTCTGTGCTTGGGTCTCGTGGTCTTCGCAGCTCATCTTTACAATGTTGGAGGTGGGGTTGTAGCGTACACCAGCTAGCTTGATCAGGTTTTGGGTGTGGGTGGGGTTGAGAGAGAGGTCTCGAGGGTCGAATTCGACGACGACTTTTCGTTGGGCGGGGTGTTGTTCACCCATGTAGGTTGTGTAGCGGAAACGGAGGGGTGTGGCTGCTGTGGGTGGTGTGAAGGGTTTTGTGAGATCTGTGAAGGTGTCGCTGTCAGTACTTTGCTCAAAAGACAAGAGGAGGAGTGTTCAAACGTACTCGCCAGCAAAGGCATCTCCCAACCAGCCAAACGCGCATACTCTCTAATCTCCCTCGTCTGCTCCAACTCGGCATGACCCAAACTCGAAATATCATCGCCCTGGAAATCATCCTCATCAGGACCAATATCCTCCTTCTCTCCCATCTGGAAGAACCCCTGATCGTTTTTACGTGCTCTATCCACAGGCCTAGGAGGGAAAGTCATATCCAAATGCTCCAATTCAGCAGAGATTTGGTCCTCGAGTTCGCGGTGGGTGCGGCTGTCGTTTGCGAATTCGTCGCGCAGGGCGGCATCTACTTTTTCCATCTTTTCGCGGTCGGCGGGGGAGAGTCCGACATAGGCGGCTTGATCGTCGCGACTGAGGCGTTGGTAGAAGGTCTGGTTGAAGTAGCTTGCTGTTGAGGCAGAGGAGGCATCTTTCTTGTCCGTGTCGGCGAGGGTGCGGCGAGTGCTGCTGAATGGTCGTGTGATGGTGTTGACATGTGAGTATTGGTTGGTGCGCAATTGGCGCACTGCCGTACGGCATGCGCTCTTTGCTACTGAGGCCATGGCGGGACAAGGTGTGAGATATTGTACTGCTGGCTCTGTCTCAATTGGTGATCGGTATGCAACTCAAAGAATCATGAACGGTAGAACTTCGGGTTGCGGCTTCCCCGAACATGGCCGCTCGTTCATCCGCGACATCTCTGCTTGGCTTCAATGCCGCAAGTTGTCACAAATCTTCTTGGAATGAACTTTCAATCTGGACGGAATCTTTACTGTTGCAGGATGCTGTCAAGGCAAAAACTACCGGACTCGAGGTGATAAAGTGACAACCCAGACCGAAGGAAACGACAACTAGGTCTCGAAAGCCCAGGAGCCGGGAAAAAGACTCCAGAACACATAGCTAGTTTGCCCGATCGACTGGACAGAAAGTCACAGCATGAGAGATCAAGTGCAACTGCCTATCAGACGCTCAATTGGAATAACATAGCAAAGACCAAGCAGAGACAGCGTCTACAATCAGCCAGATGGACGTGGCCATCAGAGTTGGTGAATTCCACAATCTGGTAGACATTACTTTGTTTGCTTATGGGTGAAGAACACCGTCCAGCTGTAAGGTTCAGGAGCGAATGGCCTCTTCGGCGACTGACTTGCGAGAAACTTGGGAAAATAGATCACCGCTTGTCGTGAGGTCGACGACAATGTGCACCAAATCGAGAAGGAACTACTGGCCTATCGAACAAGAGACACACCTTGAAGGGTACGCACAACAACAACGTGGTGTTAGAACCGGAATGAACATATCCGCGATGACATCTGCTCAAGAACACACGAAAACTAACTCACTCACCAAAGTGGTGTTATAGTGATGCCAAATAGCAATTATCACATCGAACCGGTGGAATGGCGCAGCGGTCAAGTAGTGTTCCTTCCGCTTAGCTGGCCCGAGTCCACCGGTTCGATCCCCGGCATCGCCGGGATTTGGCC